>APFE031526978.1:0-11298 GCA_000404065.3 Pinus taeda | reverse complement strand
ACTGCAAATAAAGACTGTATACCTCTAGATCTTAAAAATGACGCAGATAGGGCTACCGGAAACCTTTTCGCGTGAAACGAAAGGGGTTCCTCACTGGAACAGATGCTCCGAACACAACAAGAGCAGTCCTCTCGGCCCGAAAGCAGTCAGAAACAGTAGATCTAGGAAACGACAACCGCATGCAGTTCTACCGGCTTCAGATTTTGATCACCAACGGACGCGGCCCTCAAATAGCTCTGATACCATGTAGGAATTTACAGGGTAAGTTCCTCAGACAGAACACCAAAAGGACACCGCTCACAAACAGATTACAGATCAATACACCAGTATTTTGACGTGGTTAAAACCCTCAGAGAGGGAAACAGTCCACGGCCTGCGCCAACGTGGCTACTACAGGCAATTTATTAATAAAGAATGAAAATTTACATAAGCTTCTCTCATGCACGGTTTACCTACAAATGACCCTCCATGCGCTTTAAATAGAATTCATGGACCAATCGGGTGTCAAGCCACGGATCAAGTGTCGGTAATACCGAGGAGAGAAATGAACCGTCGGATCACTACATATCGTGACCGTCGGATTGTAAGTTACAAAATGTACAACGGTAAAGAAACACACTTTACCTAACTCTATACCTAACTCTATACTAGACCAAGTTGAACTTAACTATTTCCTATGTGTCGGAATATCCTAACACCTCTACCTAGGATGATTTATGTATAATCTGCCTCCCAATTTCATTATAAGGCTCATGGGATTTGTTCTTATTTTTGAAATATTTATTTTCTTCTTGATGCGAGTAATAATAGAGAGATAATTTGATCTTCTAACTTAGGATATATGGCCCCTTTGTAGTAAAATAAATTTCTTCTTCTCAACCTCACTGTAACATTATAGCTTCTCTTTAAATAATTTAGTTGCAAAAATACTATGTTCGTATTCATGTCACTATTATGAATTAAATCCTCTTCTAGTACCCCCACAATAGCAGAGCTAAGAAATGACATTTATAATTTAGTCTCTCTTTATCCTTGAGTGAATTTACTAAAGTTGGAAGCCATGATAAGAAACTTCTCTTTCCTCTTATTATCCAACTTGTACTTCTACAATAAGTACATTATCATACATTATCATAGCCTTATCCTTCATGGGTGAGATACGAACCTTTAAAAGAAGGATAGGTGGGGTGTATGCATTTTAATTTTGAGATTGATTCTTTTAAACAGCTTTTGAATTTGCTTGATTTTCCCAGGGAAAATTTTAGGGGCTAATATTCACAAGTAGACTAAGTTTCCATGTTTTTTTCCAAAAAAGAGATTTGCCAATTTCCATTTTTTCTAAAAACGATTCACCTACATTTTATAGTATAAATTTATTTTACCTTAAAAATTGCCAAAATTTTATATAGACTAATATAAAATCATTAGAAATGTAAATAATTTTAGAAAAATATCGGCAAACATTTTACAATTTGCATAATAGGAACTAGTAAAATTCGCCAAAATTTTTACACTTGAAGATAAACTTCTATCCTTAAATTTTTTCTTGAATTTTCTCAAATCTCTTAGAAATATTACAACACTATATTTAAAAACCACATAAAATGAGTGAAATAACAAACATGTCAAAAAAACATTTTTCCCAAAACCACAACTTAACTATTTTATAATTATTTTCAAGTTAAAAATTATTTCCAACCAACATTAATCTTTATCTCAATACTACACTTTCATTTTTTATCATGTAATGTATGTTAATTTTCCATACTTACATAAAGGGACTTCTTCCACATTATGATTATTATATATAGACTTAAGATATTTATATTATTATAATTTATACTCATCTCATAATTAAAATATACATATTTAAGAATTATAAGCTAATTTTCAATGATTAAGCACTCTCTTGATGAAAGAAATATGACATTTGCATGAGGAAGATAACTATCCTTATGATATCCATGTCCACAAATATTCTATATTATCCATGTAATTTTGAAAAATTAATAAACAAAGAGCATCTTCCCTTGATTCTCAAGTTTCATCTAAAGATTATTTTGAGGGATTATATCAAAATATTTTTTTAAAGACAGAAAAGCAAATATAGCAGATTGTTATAATTGTTTTGCCAACTCTTCAACTATAATCCTAAGAATAATTAAATGATTTAATTTCGGATTAAGAGACTAGCCTGATTCTTGAGCTCTCTCATCATGGTTTTCTACCCACGTGCCAATATTCTTATCTAAATCTCTCATACAACTGAGTTATAAGATAACTAATACTTATATGTGAAGGATTACACCACAAATTTTAAAAAAGAGGGACCATGACGTTTTCTTTCTAAATCATAAGGAAAACATGCTTAATATCAAGATTAGAAGGGTTGTTGATGTCGGGTGGAAAGTCTGGAGGAGGGAGTTAGAAGGGTTGTTGATGTCGGGTGGAAAGCCTAAAGGAGGGAGTTTTTTTCATACGAAAAGTTGAATTTTTGTTTTTTTGAATTTTGGGTTCAATGAGTAACAATTAATAAAAGAAAGAAGTTGTTTTTAGTGTGATTTTTTTGGACTTGGAATATTGTGGAAAAATTTGAGGTGAAATCTTGATTTGTTTAAACTAGTTTTTTGACTATATATGTGGATTCAGTAACTTCTAAGGCACTTCGATTGCACAAGATTACCCATCAAACTTGTGATTTCAATAAATTCCTATTGAATTTTAGAGAAATTACACCGAAAACACACCGTAAAAGCTTCCAAAATGTCATACTAAAGACAACTCCAAAAAAATATGGGTGTTTAGTTCAAGTGGTTGGGATGGTGGTTTGTCATCTGACAACTCCAAAAAATATGGGTGTTTAGTTCAAGTGGTTGGGATGGTGGTTTGTCATCTTATTTATTTGGATTTAAGTCTCTGGAGAGGTAGCTTGTCATAATAAGGTTGGAGGGATAGGCGTTGGTTGGAATGGTGGTTTGCCATCTTATTTATCTAGGTTCAAGTCTCAGCGGATGTGGATTGTCATAGTAAGGGATAGGCGTTCCGTTGGAGTCTAGGATCTAGATCCCGACTCCAGAGTGGTCTCAATCTCGGTCCTAAGTTGAACTATAAATTCTCAATATATGTGACGTGCAAGCTCTTAAATATATTTTAAAAAATTACTAGTTCTCTATCAAACAATTTTATCTATTTAAAAAGCAATCGAGAAAAAAAAATATACTCTTATTCAAGATAAGTACTTATCCTAGCCGTAGTCTAACTAGCTAGAGGAATTGCCCAGAAAATATGGAAATTCTGGTTATATTTAAAGAAAATCCAGCAAGGATTTTTGTAAATCCAAATTATAGTTGTTAAACTTCAAAATTTTAAGTGTCTTAGACATTTTTGATGGTGCTGAATCTATTTCCACCATCAAAAACACAATTCAAACACCGTCTTTACAAGATTTAAAAAAAAAAATTGTCCAAATTCCAGCCATACCGTCCAGTAAATTCACCCTGGAGATGACTCTACTCCCTTATCTTGTTCCAACATTAAATCCAAAAAATTGGTTATAATTGGAGATTAAAAAATACAATCTGTCATTTGCATGGGACCGCTCGCTGCTCATTGGCACTCACAACCGTAGGCCAGTCAGTGATCTCGTCGGTAGAGCGCCAAAAAATTTCTGGTCTCGTGGGGGTTGCACCTCGTCTCGCTCTCCGAAAAGTCCGGACATCCTTTACTGAGCCAGATGTGTGGGGTTCAAGTTGGATGCAATATATAAGGCCGACTTTGATCCAGTGATCCACCCTTTGTCTTGTTTCACTTCTGCTGCGATAACTAGATGTGCTTTCATTTAAGTTATTTCGTTCTTGATTTTGTATCAAGGTGGAAATATGGAACACCATCGATAAAGGTCGACCGCACAGTTACTTGCTTGTAACGCTGAATCCTTCCATCAAACAAAACTTGTCCACGCCTGTTCTGCCCTGCACATTAGCTGACAATTGAGACTGGACTGTATACATGCAGTCTCAATTTCACTCCGTCACATACTTAGCATTCACATTTGTAATTTGTCAATCAAAACACAAATATCAGGCACAAATCAAGGATAATCTCACATAATATCTATTTTCACAGGATATGTACAAAATGGCTTGATTTACACAATTTATGAGTTTTTCTTTTTTGGGCCCTTTCCTCTCTGACCTCTCCGGCCCCTTATCCTCTCTGGGCTATCTCTTCCCTTCTCTTCTCCTATCTGCCTACTTTCTTTATTCTCTCCTAATTAAAATATCTATCCATTAACCAGAAGTTCCTTAATTTGCTACACTGGTCATCCCTTCTAGAAACTACATAACACTCCAGTCTATTTGTCTCTTTTACAATGTGCAACATGGCCAAAAATGCCAACTTAGCAAAACTCTCCTAACAAACCTAGATTCCCTTCTACAACTATGATACCTATATTTACATGAAAAATTCACAATTTTAATTTATAAAAATTTAATTGAGGAAATCCAATCTTCTAGAAAATTCCAAGACCCCTTTAGGTCTAGGTAACAATTGGTGGACCTAGGTTTATGCTCCTGCATCAAAACTCCGAAGGGGAAAAATATTCATGACCTTTTAGTCATGTGCCTTTATCGAGATCCTTTTGCGTCCCAAACTTGACTTTATTGTTGCTCCTACATCAAACTCCCAAAAAGAAAAATATTCATCTTGGATCCCAAACTAGACTTTGTTGTTGTCCACATGCTTGACTGCTTTATGGTTTTACTATTGCTACTACTTGACACCTTCGATTCCAAACTTTGGTTTCTTGTTGTTCATTTGCCTTAGTATGAACATCTTCAACCAACTTTGTTCCAAGGCTGAATTTCCTCATTATCTTTGCCTCCGTTTCCTGTAGTTGTTGATTATTGTTATTGTACCAAATCTTGTAAGTTTCTGTACTTTAATTTGAAATGTTCCACTTGATTTGCTGATATACTCTATTGCAATCAACTAATTTTTTGCTTCCTGTCTTTCTGATTCCAGTTTTCCCCTTTTTAGGCAATTCCTTGATCAACACACAACTCGTCAACTTCAATGTCTAGCTAATCCCTTTGTTGGAGCATACTATTAGCATTGCTCAATTGCATATTTGCTTCGAAAATAAAAAAATTAATGGTTTCAATTGCCCCAATCTTCCATTTTTCTTAAAAAAAAAATACTTAAGTGACTCGACTGCCTCTCATGGCTACATTTTGAAAGATTTCCTTTCACTTCCCGAACCTGCATATGCACATGAAGAAAATCTACTACATCATATATTAAATCTCCAAAAATTACCATCATTCATAAGGATGAATTTTTTCCTCACCTTACTATTGTCTACAACAAAATTATAGTTTGATTTCTCTCCATGTGGATTAATCTCGTTTTCAGCCTCTTATTCACCTTTTGCATTTTGTTCGTGACATTTACTTTTCTCTACAATATCTATGAAGTCCTCCTTAATCCTTGGATTGACTATCCTTCCTTGTAACATCCTCAACTCTTCAGGAAAGTATGCATTTATAAGGTTTTCATCCCTCATTCTACCTGCTGGAAACTTCTGGTACATTCCATCATCCCTTTTCTCTAAATGAAATAAAATTTCATTCTCAGGTTCTCTTAGGAATCTCCTCATTAATTTGATTTCCTCATCAAATTCAATCATCATTGCATTTGAATATTGCTCGTCATCCCCTTCGCCATTATGTTGGATGTTTATGTTGGATGTTTTTATAAGCCAACTTTGTCCTGCTTTATGCACTAACAGGTCCTTGCAGCAATTTTGGATGTTTTCATAAGCCAACTTTGTCCTGCTTTATGCACTAACAGGTCCTTGCAGCTATTTTTCCATAATTGCATTTGTCCATTGTGTATGATGTCCACTCTGATTGCCTTTATGAGATAATGCTTCCTCATCTCCCTTCAAAACAATCGAGTTTCGTTCTTCTTCATTGTTTTGAAAAGGCACTCCTTCATCTCCCTCATCGTGCCTTCCATCATCTTGACTTTCCATAAGACATTTATTTTATGTCAGGTCACATTCCTGATCACATATGATAAGCCTCTTCAAATTTATAGCCGGTTCCTTGGCTATCACTAAAACTTCAATATTGGTAGTTTGGGTAATCTCTTCCATTTTATAAGTACAAAATGTTCCATTTTATAATTACATAATGTTCTTGGGTACTTTCTCCACTGTCACTTTATGAAAGACAGACTCCAACTTCAAAATCTCTGCTTATGCCTTTATCTCCTTGAACTTCTATTTCACTTTCTGCAGCTTTCTAATGTGTACTATCAATATCCCTATTGTCTTTCAAGACAATTTCTTTACACTTCAAAAGGTACATGGTTTGCTCACAATCCCATCATATGAATCCACCTGTTGTTGGATCTTCCTCAAATGAAATTTATGCTCCTCAATTGCAAAACTCTTATACTTACTCATGCTCCTTTGAACTTGTCATGTTCATCAACTATGTCTAAAATTTTGGTGTAGTATTCATCCATCTCGTTCTCTTGTGGAGATGCCTCTCAGGGAACTCTATTGTTGTCTTCAGAGACAACCCTTTACTCCTTACCTATCAACATACCTTCACATTCATTCAACAAAACTTGATCTACTAAAGGTAAACCTTTTACCTTAGTAACGGCATATTCCTTTCTCATACGTCCTTCTTCAACCTTAGACATTACATTAGGAATTGCATTCTCTTCCATTTGCTGAATTCTTCTCGTCTTTGTCTCTTTGAGAAATTATGCATTTTCTTCTTCCTTTATGTAAATTTTAATGACTTTCCTCCTTCATGATTTGCATAACCTACATATGTACACAACTGATTAGTTTTAAAAACATGAAACTATTGTCTTTGTTGATGCTTCTAACATCATCTCCTGCTGTTGGGTTGAAATTTAAAGAATTTTATGAGACTCTCATGAAGCTTTACATCATCATTTTCATCTTCATCATCATCCTCTCCAAGGAGTGGTCTTTTCTTTGGTTCACAACAATAAACTTCCTCTTCCTCGTACTCAATTTCCCTAAGTTCTTCTTTCCTCAATGAAGGACTCAGTGAATGCTTCATCTTCTCCTGCAACATAGGCCTTTCACCTTCTTCTTCCATAACATCCATCCATATCTCAGTTCTTCATTCTTTTCATGTAGCAACTTCATTAGCACAGTAAGTTGTGCCTTCAACTCGTCTATCTCTCTCTCAAAGTTCTCATCACTCATCCTTCTATGGCTTTTTATTGAAGCCTTAGCATGATTATTTATAGTCATCTCTTTCTCCTTCTCTATGAGTTTCTTCATACTCAATTGTAAGTTGCAAACAAGCCTTTGCAGTGACAAGTCTATTTCACCTTGCTACATGACACCTCACCAAGCTTCTCTCCTCTGAACTTGGTCTTTTGGAAGCACTGGTTCTCTCCTCTAGAAACTCTTGAGCTTCCTCTACTCCTCTAAGCTTCTACACTCTGCTCATTCTCTCCCGAGAACTTCTTCTATTTTCTTTACTCCTCTTCAGAATTTCTTTTGTTCTTTTCCCCTCAACCTTCAGCTGGCACGATTTATCCACTACAATGGTTCTCTGCCACCATTCCCATTTCTTCTACTACTACCTGCAATCAGTAATTTCTCTGTCCAGATTAAACAGAAAATACAAAGACCACGTTACTTGACAGGCCTCATCAACATTGGCATTCTGAGTCCTCTGCACTCCTTGTTTCAATCTTCTTTGATTTTCTTTAATAATTCTCCTCAGCTCTGCTCCTTATCTGGAATTGTCTGCAGGAGTTCTTTATACCAAATCCTCTGTTCTTTTGTTTCCTCCTCCAATCCTCTGAAGTCCCTAATCCTACATTTGTTGATGACTTCCTTCAAAAGCATTCCTTCAACGTCAGAGCACTCAACAGTCATGGTGGTAGAGTGTTTGCAGTCTTAGATTTCCACTAATATTCCCGGATATCTGCTACGAAGACCCGATGGTTGTTCAAGGATCCAATGATCCACCCATCTGGGGGTTGCACCTCGTCTCACTCTCGCAACAACCCGGATATAATTTACTCTGCTGAATATGTTTACCTTGATACAGTATAGAAGGTTGGCTTTGATCCAATGATCCATCCTTCGTTTTGTTTCACTTCTACAGTGATAACCGAATGTTCTTACCTTCACGTTATTTCTATGCCATTTGTAACGATGAAACCTTCCATTAGACTAAGCTTGTACACAAATGTTATGTCCTACACATTAGCTCAGATGCGAGGACTTGACTGTATGCACACAGTCTTAGGTTCACTCCAACACATAAATTACAATTTACACGTACTTAACATTCATAGGTGTAATTTATCAATTAAAACACAAAGATCAGAAGCAGATTGAGGATAATCTCACACAATCAGATGCGAGGACTTGACTGTATGCACACAGTCTTAGGTTCACTCCAACACATAAATTACAATTTACGCGTACTTAACATTCATAGGTGTAATTTATCAATTAAAACACAAAGATCAGAAACAGATTGAGGATAATCTCACACAATCTCTATTTACAGTGGGATCTGTACAAGATGCCCCAATTTACGTAATTTATGGGTTTTTCTCCTGTGGCCTTTTCCTCTATTCCTCTTAGACCTCTCTTGGTCCCTGTATATCCCTATTTTCTTTATTCTCTCCTAACTAAAATATTAGTTCCTTAATTTTAACACCTATCTTCTTTTTTAGAAACTACATAACTCTCCAACCCAATTATTTGTCTCTTTTACAATCTATCATATAGCTAAAAATGTTAATTCATCAAAACTTCCATAACAAACTTAGATTTCCTTTTAGAACTATAACATTTATATTTACATGAGAAATTCACTATTCTAATTTATACAAATTTTAATTGAGAAAATGTAATTTTTTAAGAAATTCCAAGACCCCTTTAAATCTAGGCAACAATTCGTGGACTTAGGTTTATGCTCCTACATCAATTTTGTACCAACTCAATAATGGTGATTTAAGGGACAAGTTTGTGGTCCTTGTCACCATGATGAAACATCAATTTCCATGCATCTTTATGGCATTTGGGGAAGGCAGTAGGGGGAGAGAGAGGAGGGTTTATAAAGATCTAGCTTCCTTACAACTTTTGTTGGACTTTTTTGTCTTTTTCTGGTTGTAAGTTACCCTATCTCTAATTCATTATTCATTATCTCTTCTTCATGGCCACTTGTGTATCCTTGGGTTAGTTAAGTCACTTCATTGCTCTACAATTGAAATTGATGGAATCCAACTCTAATCACAACAAGAAAATTTGTGTTTATATATTGGCATCTCATCTTGTAGTGATCATGGAAGAGATGTTGTAATGTTATGTTATCTAATATAATGAAATGTTGTGCACTTAGGCTGGATAATTAAAATTATAAAAACAAAATTAATAATTATTAATGTTGGCTCAATAATTAAAATTATAAATTATAAAACAAAATTAGAGAAGTCCTTAAAATTAAAATTTTTAGTAATGTAATATTATATATCACTTTTGTACAACGATGTGTGGTTTAACGGTAAGTCTACTTGGGCGATGTGTGGTTTAACGGTAAGTCTACTTGGGCGAAACTCAAGAGACCACAGTTCAAATCTCATTGAGTACACTGACCTGCTGTGGTGGCGGCTCGAGAGCAAATTCTTCACTTGGCGACACGAGTATATCTGGATGTACTCTTGGTGTTATAGTGGCAGCTACGAGGATTGATCCCGGGTCTCCCATAGATTAGGATTGGCTCGAGAGCAGATTCCTCACTTGGCGACACGAGTATATCGGGATGTACTCTTAGTGTTATAGTGGCAGCTACGAGGATTGATCCCGGGTCTCCCATAGATTAGGACTGGCTCGAGAGCAGATTCCTCACTTGGCGACACGGGTATATCTGACTTGCAGGTAGTTGGATGTACTCTTGGTGTTATAGTTGGATGTACTCTTGGTGGATGTACTCTTGGTGTTATAGTTGGATGTACTCTTGGTGGATGTACTCTTGGTGTTATAGTGGCAGCTACGAGGATTGATCTTGGGTCTCCCATAGATTAGGACTGGCAGTGACCGATTCACCATGTGGTTAAAAAAAATATTATATATCACTTTTGAATTTAGATGATTTTTTATTAATTTTTGTTGGGTAGTTCAGGTAAACATGACTTGGTATATCACTTTTGAATTTAGATGATTTTTTATTAATTTTTGTTGGGTAGTTCAAGTAAACATGACTTGGTCAAGTTACTCGTGGTTTTTGAGCTCCAGTTTATGAGAACCCATGGAATTCATATTTAAATGGGGAAAGACTAAGTAAATGTGTCATTTTGGTGTCCTTGGGTGAAAAATTGAAATTTGTAATTGTTGTTGTGTATCGGGGGTAATATTTTAAAAATTACTATAAAGTTATATCATTTTAACTTTACACTTTATTTATAGAAGTTAAACTAACCTAGATACACTTAACCCTTGGTCTATCAATTGCACAGAGGGATCACATCTCTAAACATGCAATCATCTCCTCAAGTTTTGCGCTAAAAGAATGGTTTGCACCTTGAGAGATTTGATTCTTCTGAGTACTCTTGATAGATCTTGAGTTAAGATGAATCTAGGCTTTTTTTATAAGATATACATATACAATGCAGAGATAAAACACATAGTTAAATTAAAAGGTTAGCACCACATTTATATATACATATATAATATACGATTGTTAGTACACTCAAGGTATATATTTATTATTTATTTTAAACAAATAATATTTTCATATTAAATTATTAACTTAAATTGGAATTATATGATGATGATGATTAATGTCCATTGAGACCAATGAGATCTATTTAACCTTAAGAAAGAAACATAATAATTGCGACATTTAATATCTTATTTTTATGATCAAAGAGAAGGGAAAAAAACGTTCCCAGATCACTATAGTTTTGTTGACTGAACAAGTCAAGAAGGTTGATAGTATGAGAGATGTTTTGGAAATGAGAATAGATGTGAGTAAGCGCTGAAAAATCCAAGAGAAAGTGATTTTCATCTTCAATCCTCAATATACCAACAACGGGTTTCACTTCGAAACTCATGTGAATTAGTTCTTATCTTTGCAATGTCCATTTTCTTCTTAGCATTGGTCAAGATAGAGAGATACTTTTGGTTAACGAAAATAAGGTTGATCAACTTCTTATAATATTTTAGCTTATTTTCCCTGCTCCTTATCATCCCACAATTTATTCTCACATTTAATAGTA
>APFE031526975.1:1661-57026 GCA_000404065.3 Pinus taeda | reverse complement strand
AGTGAAAGATCACATCGAGCATCAACAACAAGTTCTCCAACTTTTAAAGGATAACGCCACTTTGGTGCAAAATCGAAGGAAACAACAGGTACATCAACATTGTAGTGAAAAATGTTTTGATGTAGGTGATTGGGTATTTTTACTGCTACATCTCAAGAAACCTATTTATGAGAAGGAAATGTTGGAAATACTACATGCACTTAAGAAATGGCGACCTTATCGAATGGGAAGACACTTCAAGGTAAAAATGGATCATGATAGTCTTAAATACTTTTTAGAACAAATATTAACTATAGAAGAATAGAAAAAATGGGTCACAAATATATTGGGTTATGAGTTTGACATCATCTATAGAAAAGGGAAGAAAAATTTTGTTGTAGATGCACTCTCAAGAAAGGATGAGGATGTGGAAGCATTGTTTTGTGCTATTTCTATTAACCAACTAGATTGGATAAATAAAGCAAGGGATGAATGGAAGAAGGATGAACAAGTGTGGGCACTCATTCAAAAGCTGGAGAAGATCCCAATTCAAACAATATTGCCAGAACTTGAAGAGGAAGGAAAAACATATTGGAACCTGGAGTAGTCACATAAACAAGAACCCAACAGCTATGAAATCGATCAATTTTAGAGTATCTCATCAAGTGGAAGAACTTACCCACTAAAGATTCCACATGGGAGGACAAAAATATTCTACAGAAGCATCAAGAACTACTCAAGCGTTGAGGACAATACTTTTTGAACGAGAGGGGCATGTTAGGCCCCTATACTACTAGTGTAACCCCTTATTTTTATTAGTACAACCCCCTTATTATATTTTTGTACCCATGTAGTGCCATATTGTTACTATTGTGCCCCATAGAAGCCCACTATTGTTATTATTGTGCCCTTACATTATTATTGTTATGTCGGCTCTGATTATATTATGACTCCTTAGACTCCTATATATAGAAAGGAGGTCTTATCATTTGAATCATCCAAGAATTTTTCATTAATGTAATGTAAAGGAGGTTGCCCCCTCAAAGACGCTGAATTCTAAGGCATTGATCTATCTTTTCTATCTTTTTGTGAGCTAGTTTCGTAACAATCAATTGTGCTTCTTTATTATTGAGATTCGGTACTAGTTGAGCAGGTACCTAGGGTGGTCGAAAGGGTGGTGGTAAAGGTAATGATGGCATTGGTTGACTTTGTTGAGGTAAGGAGGGTAAATATGGTTGTGATATGGGATAAGGTGTATATGCAGTAGGATATGATTACATAGGTGTGGGATAGGAATAGTGAGAATGATTTGACCCCCTCCATCCTTATTGCTAAGGTTGAGGAGCTTGTCCATATTGAAAGTGATTCCCATGCTACCAAGGTTGAGAGTGATTTGCATTATGGTAGGGATATGGTGATGCATTATAACGATAAAAATGTGGTGGAGGTTCAAGAACCATAGTTGTACCTACCTGAGGCCAATTTCTCCGTGCTCCCATGGCATGCAATGGCTTAGGTTCAGATTGCTCCCCTTTGAATGTTGGTTTGAGTCCCAGTATAGAAGAGCACTCCTCGGTAGCATGTTTTCCTTCACAATTTACACATTTATTAGCACCTTTAACATTAACAGAACACTCTCTTAAAATATGTTTTTTCCTACACTTTGGACAATAAATATACAATGACATTTGTTCTTCTACCAGTTTTTGTTGAAATTTCAAAGAGTCTATTTGTTTGCTAATTGTATTCATAATTTCAATTTTCATGTTGTCCATTTTATTTTCCAAACCAATGATCATAGCATCTGTAGATCCAAGTTTATTATTTCTACTTCGACTTCCTCTACCGGATCTAGATTGATTCTGTGAGAGCTTCCTACATAAGTCACAAATTTGTGTTGTATTCTTTCCATGACTAGCCCCAGTAGTTTAACTGGGTAGTTAGAGGGGGGTAGAGCCCCTCCTTCATTGTGCTGATGCGCAACGAGGGGGAAGAAGCCCCCCTTGTATGGGGGTTTTGAGGGGGATGGCATCCCCCCTCTACGGGGTCTGAGGTAACACCCTGGGAATTTTTTTTTGGACCCTACATTAGGTGGGCGAACCTACCTATGGTTTTGTGCATGGTTTTCGCACATGGTTTTGGGTGTGATGGTTTTCGGTCCATGGTATTTTGTAGATCCGGTCAAGGGTACTATGGTTATGTTCTAATCTAGGGTTAATGGATTGGGGTTTATGGATGCTTCGACATGTATATATATGTATTGTAACATTGAAAGGAACATAATGAAAAATAATCTAGTAGTCCCAGTTTTAGGATCCAGGGGAAAATCTTTATGTATATTTTTTTTATGTGTTATGCTCTCGCTATTGTTTATTTTTCATTTTATAGAACGTGTATGAAGGTAATTTATGTATGGAGTTAAAACCTACAATTTTATGAAAATATTTTTGAGCGATATCCCTTGGTCCTAACAAATACAAATTATGTCTAGGATCTCCAGTAAGCCCACGTAAGAACAAGGTTCTAATAGTACTTATGCCAAATTTATGTTTTGACCTTTGGAGGATGTATAGAAACCTCTCTAAATAATCTTCCAAGTTCTCATTATCACCTTGCACAATAGTGAAGACCTCGTCGTGCATTTCTCTAGTTTTATGATATTCCTGATATTTGGTCAAAAATATTCTCTTCATTTGATCCAAGGAATTTATAATATCTCCTCCTAATCCCATGAACCAGTGTAAGGTTGAATCCTTGAGAGTTGCAGGAAATAATTTTAATTTCTAGGCATCTATAGAGTAATAATAGCTTCTACATAATATATTAAATTCAAACAAAAAAGAATCTGGATCCTCAGGTATCTTACCATGGAAATGAGGAAGAGTGAATGGCAGAATACTCTTCATTTGTGCAGTGGTTCCTGAATTCACGATTGGAAACCCAAAGGTGGATTGTTCCTCATTTACCTAATTCTCGCCAGTTCCTTCAGCATGGTCCTCATTTTCTTCCATTTTCATACCTCTGATTGGACCACTCTTAACAGAATCAGAAGGTTGACTATGGTTTAAATTAGTCTTTTGATCACCACTAGTTTCCTTCTTCCCCTTTTTGGGTTGTGTCACACGCGAACTACTGTTTCCAGAATCCAAGTGGATAGTTCCTGCATGGTGGGTCTGTGTCTATTTGGAATTTATACCTACAAAAGAAGGCCCAAAATGAGAAAAATATTTGTATTTATCCTTGTTTATTTGGCCCTTATTGCACTTCGGACCCCTACCCTTTTTAGGCATTCATCTTAAAATAATTAACCAAAAGAATGACAAAACTTTAAAACTATAGAAAAGAAAAAAGAATTTCAAATCAAATGTCATGAAATAAAAAGATCAGCACTAAGAAATCCTTCAAGAAATAGAAGCACACTACAAAAAAAAAAATAATAGAAGTCTTACCCCTACTGCAAAAAATAAAAAATTTCTTACCAATCTTAAACGCCTCCCCGGAAACGAGACAAAATGTTGGGTGCAGGAATTGCAATTCAGCAAACTCCTTGAACACTTAATTTTTCAACCTGGGGATATGTAAGTTTAGAGCTGTAGCATAGGAAATTCCAAGAAATGATGTGAACCTTCACTAAATCTGTTCCTATTATTCTTAATTACAGTTTTCAGAATCAAAAAATATCAAACAAAAAATAATACCAAGAGAATTCTTGTGATGGAATGAAAAAGAAAGTGCTTTGCAGAAACTCAATAAAAGGAACTTCAAATTTTCATGAACAATCCTAATCAATAAAATATAAATATCTGAGACTAAGTTCAGTGCACTCGTAGGAAAAAGAAGTGATTAAATTGTTAAGGACATTTGTCTTCATTAAATATTTTCCTTCCTGCACTGAACCGTTATTCCTGCACTGCAACGACATTCATGTACTGAAGCGATGTTCCTGCACTGGAAGTATGTATTGTGTTTGCACTGAATATTTTGACCTTCATACAAGAGCTCTCGGTTCCTGTACTAGAGCACTCTATTCTTGTACCAGGATATCGATTCCTATACCGAAACAGAGGTTCCTTTACCAAGAAATCAACGTTGTTGTACTGGGTTTCCAAACCACTTGCAGAACATGAAAATGATGTTAACTAAGAGTAAATTGCAAGGTGAAACAGAGCTAAAGAAATAAAAATTCATAAGCAAAATACTCATTAACTAATCATACATTCAAAAATGAAAGGTACTTCAAAAGTAAAATCAAAATCTTTGCTAGAATAGGAAACTTCTTGCATGCAAAAAATAACTATCTAATCCAAATACAAGCAAGCTTCTTCCTGAGATGATTTTTATTATGTAAACTAGATTTGCACTTATTATAAATATAAGTTTTAGCTTAACGGTCCCTTCAATAACTTCAGTGTTAAATTGAGTTACTTCCACAGGGAAACAAGTGCAAGCACAATTCTATATAATTCAAACAGTGTTTCATTAAAGCTCATAAAGATAAATTAATTCTAAAATGAACTTTCATACTAAGAATGCTTGGAAAATTCACTCAGAAATAAAACACGATTTGCAGAAGAAAGCAGTTGAACTTGTAGGAAATAAAAGGACTTGCAGAAGTAAACTAAGAAAACTTCTCTTGCAAAAATGAAAATGCACTGGTGCAAGTAACTAAAATGCACTCCTTTTGCAAAAAGGAAATTAAACACGCATCAAAGAAAAGTATGGTTAACATTAAAGGAAGGAAACAAACACATGCAAGCCTGCACACTTCGAATATGAATCACACATCTTATGAAGAAGTCAAATCCTGTTAACTATGAAAGAACAAAATATAGCATGCTCAAACCTTGCATAAAAATAAGTTTAACACACCTCACGAAAAAGGCATAATGACCTGGGTTAGCTGGGCCCTAGTCAACCATCTAATTTCGTTGCTATGAGATCAGGAACTTCAGGTACTCAAGTAATACATCACAAAGATATTAGAGCATGGAAATGCATAACTAGCATAATCCTTTGTATTAAACTTAAAAAGTAGCAAATATACATCATGGATCCCAGATCCAGCCCAGAAAATATGGTGATACCAAAAGTTACAGTATAAACTAAAATTTCACCAATGTATCACTCCCTAGCTTCCACTAGAAACCATATTAAATATACATTCTTGGCTCTAGGCCGCAACAAAAATTACAACAAAAGTTTATCCTGGGCCTCTCAGTTGTTAAAAAAAGTCTAAACGAGGGTTCTTGGTCAAATCCCTAATATTCACATCCCACATATGCCTCTACGCTCCGAGCCTAACAAAGATGACTAATCTTATGGCAAAGAATTTGTGCAGTTTGTCAAGCTATCTTAGGTATAAGCAGTGAACCAAGTTCAAGCTGACAACTTCCTCAAAAGTGAAAGAATGACAGATGGTACAAGAATCATCCTTGCACCAACCTATCTTCCACATTGAATAATACTTTCACCTTGTTAAATTACCTTAGGAAAGAGAACAGATAAGTTTCAAAGGAAAATAGGATATCAAATATATTTAATTAATAATTAAGTTCATCTATAAGCCTTAGTACGAAAACTATGAAATAAGGGTGAGGACGAGTACAAGTTTTATGGAAGTGCAGGAATAATTAGGCTCCAAGGTTAAGCCAAAGGCTTAGATAGTGTATTTGAGGAAAGATAAAGGTTAAAAATAGGACAATTCTACTGACAAACAAGAATTCCTCCCCAAACAAGCTCACTACCATCAGATTCAACAACTTTAAACAAATTTTCATCAGATACATATAAAATGGGTAGGACTCAGAATTTTTCTTTTATTTTCTTGATTGCAATTGTATGGACTGCAATCCATGGACTGGGATTCTTCCTTAAATGTTGATTCAATATCCTTTTTTCTTGGGCGCAGTTTCTATAGAAGTTATAGACATAATTCATGTAGCCTAGAAATCTATGCAACTCAGTTTTATCTCTGATTTTATCAACAAAATTGTCAGCAAAAGCAACAACATGGTATTGTAGAGTGATCTATCCATTTTCAATAATATGACCTAAGAACTTGATTTTTGTTTGGAAGATATGTACTTTCTTCTTACTTACAACCAATCCATTATTTTTAAAAATTTGTTTAAATCTGTACAAGTGCTTAAAATGTTCATCGACATATATAGAAAATATTGATATATCATTTATATATACAATAATCCAGTCAAAATATGGCTTAAAAACCTAGTCTGTCACCTTTTGGAATTTTGAGGGAGCATGCTTTAGCCCAAAAGGCATGACATTCCATTCATAATGTCCTCATGGCACACTGAAAGCATTTTTGAACTGATCTTCTTCTTTGATAGATACCTGAAAAAATAAAATTTCATATCAAACTTGGAGAATATCTTGGCACCTGTAATTTGGGTAATTATATTTCCTTTGTGTGGGATTGGGTAGGTATCATCAACCAAGACATTGTTGAGTGGTTTATAATTGATTACTAGGTGAGGTACTCCTCAGATTTGTTTAGAATGTCTATTTACATAGAATCCATAGTAGTTCCAAGGGCTGCTGGATTCGTAAATAAATGTTTTTTCTAATAAATCCCAGATCTTCTTATCACAAAGCTATTGGTAGACTTCACTCAAGGGAATTGCTCGGGTTTTTCATGGCCTACAGGTTTACTCTGTATTATATGGTAGATCAACAAAGTATTTCTTTCTGTGCCAAAAGGCATTGGTTTCTTCTGCACAACATTCTTTTCTTCTGCAATTCTTTTCTGCACACTAGGTTATTTGAGTTGGTCATCAATCTAGAGGCAAGATTTTAAATCCTTCAATTCTACTAGCCATTCTTGGGATTTATGTAATTCTTGCATTTCCTGAATCATAGTGAAAATTTGAGGTGTTGACACAAATGCGAGTGTGATGGTATGCAGGTAACAATTATTGTTTGGTACAGAGATGAGGTATCCTAGTCTACCATCTTCAAGTCATGCAGAGCCTTGTGGCTCTACGACTGCCAAAAAGGGATTTTATAAGATATAGTCAATAAGAATGTTACATACTACAAATTTTACATTCCTGCAGTATGTATCCAAACATATTGTGGCTTTAGGAACTTTATACTGAAAATTAAACCCTTGTGCCACTAATCCAATAACCTCACGTATTGCCTTGGACCAATACTTAGCAGGGGAATATTTTTTATTTAGAACATTGATGTCTGCACTAGTATATAATAAAGTCTTTAAATAAAAAACCTGATTCTGTAATCTAATCTGGAGCATAACATGAAATTGCTGATGTTTCACAACCATGATCTTCATATTGCCCAATCCTCTGAAATATGCGGGCTTGGTCTCATAGATTTCTCTATTTGGATTTGGTTTAGAGAAGAAATGGGTTGTTTCTTCTTCATGAATCTTTCCTTTTTCTAATTTTGAGACCTGGGTTTTGAGCTCAGCTATTTATTTTTTTAGACTTTGGATCTCATGGCTAACTTCTCAGACAATAAGTGTTCTTTTCTTATCTACCTGGTGGCTTCTTTGAAAGGATTTAATATTTTTCTCAAAGGAATCATCGAAAAAAAGAGCTTTTGGTTTATGATTTTTACTTGAGGAAGTGGTTGCAAATACTTGGTTTTTGAGCATTGTCTGCAGAAAATTTTCCATTAGCTTTTCTTTCATCTCCCCTTCAGGCAAGATTTTGATGCCTACCAAGAATTTGGCTTCTTCATCATCATCGATATGAGCCATACAGATTTTAAGCTTCTTTGATGGCTTTAGTAGTGATTGTTCTTGGTCATAGTTTTCTTTAGTATCAATATCTATATAGTGCAATGACAATCATCAGAATTTGTACAATTACAATCAACAAGGAGCATGTTATGTTGGTTAGAGAAATTAGAATCAGAATTACTAAAATTGGAGGTTTTAGTAGAATCACAACAGTTGTGTCCCAGCATGTGTACTTCTTTAATGTGAAAATTTGGGCAATGGTTTGTTTTGTGTAGTTTGGATCCACATTTCTAGCATTGAAGATGGGCCAATGTATTTCTTTCTTCTTTTTTACCCTTTTCTTGATTGAATTTGTGTGCTTTTTCTTGGGATCTTTTTCCTTTCTTCAATTTGGATTCTTCTCCAATAGGACATATGTTTTAAGTATGGCCTTTTTGACCACAAATACAACAGGTAATCTTGTTCCATGAGTCCTTCTTATATCCCCTCAAATGAATATCTTGAGGATTGTAATAATGAGTTTGGGGAACTATTTTGCAATATCCTTTGGTTGTGTTTTTTCTGTAATTGTGGATCTAACCTAAATATTGTCTAGGCTGATGAGAATGACTATTCTTTTGTTTAGAATTTTTCTTTGTGGCCTTCTTTGTCCCTTTTCTATGTAAAATAGGATCATCCAAAGTTAAGCCATATAAGTTGCAAATTGATTTCCTGACAGGAAGTTTAGACAATTTTTGGATAGACTTATTCATTTTTAAATTTGTACAAAGGCCAACTAAGGCCTTGGTTATAATGCAATAGATCTCACCTGATTCAGGGATACCCCTGTATATACCCAAAGTGTGCAAGAATTTGCATAAATGTGTCTGTCCCAGGTGTTTGAATTTACAAAGGAGTCAAAACTTCAAACCATGAATGGTTAAGACCTTCTATAATAGTTCCTTTGTATCGGAACACAACTAGCTTGCGAAAACCTCTCTATCCAGACTTTTAAACAGGCCTCAAGCCTTTGTTTATGACTTCATTAAAGTCTTCCTTCTAAATCCTTCTATCAGGAATTAAAAACCCTTCAACACCTTTACATACCCCTTAACCGCATATATATCAACCTTTCCCTCTTAAAACATTGGTTAATATATACTTACCCTTTCATCGACGCTTTTACTTATGAAATCCATTAACAAAGGAATTAACTACAAAATATACCTTTTACACCTTCCATATCACTTTTGCATAGATTCTGAGGCCTGCTCCTCTATCGCAATCACTATCGGCTATTGGGACTTTCATAGGCCACATTACACATGTGGCTCATCACCCCTTCCCCTCCTATATGCGACTATCAAAAGTGTGTTGGCATTATGATTCAGGTGTTGTCCTTGATGGCAACTCACTCAGAGGAATGATACAGGTAATGGGAACTCACTCAGAGGACAGATCATAGTGCAACAGGTAAATAGAGAGATATATGCAAGTTGACCTTGAAGAAAGAGCGTATATACGTGGGTTAGCAAAGCAGAAGGAGCGTAAGCGTATACACGTAGGTTAATAAGAGTAAAGGCACGTACATGTTGGAAATCATGGTTTTGGTCCGTGGTATTTGGTCCATAGTATTTGGTCCAAAGTGACGACCCCAAGTATTGGGTTCATGGTATTGTTTCTACATGGTTTTGGACCATGGTATTGAGAGAAGCCTAACCTATATAAGGAGAAGATCATTAGGCAAAAAGGAGCAGCAAGGAATGAAGGTCTAACGAAGTGCGAAGATCTAGTATTGTTGGTTATCAGTTTGTGCTGCTTGGATTGGGTTGATATAACAATGAAGGTACAAGTAATTATCTTTAGATCTGTACGTAGGTTGTATGAGGGGAAAGCGCGTATACACGCGGTTCTCGTATAGTAAAGTAGCATATGCATTATGACATTCGGTATTTCAGGTTGCTATTGATTCTACTGGTTGTTGCAGATTTCTGGGCTCTGGTTTGCGTTCTGTGTTTTTGATGACAGGGTTTCAGTGATTCAGAATTGGGTGATTTAGAGATTTATGATGCAAGTATAAGTGGATGATTGTACTACAATAGTGATTGTTTTGTACTTATGGATCCAGTCTGAAAATTGATGAAACGTGGTCCCTAAAGAAAAGAAGGTTGTAGCCTTCTGTAGGTCAGCACCTACGTACTAGTATATCCGCTAGTACAAGAGCTAAGGGGGTTGTAGCTCCCTTCCAGAAGTAACTGGAAAATGAGAGAGGGTTGTAGCCCTCTGCCCTGCGTGCTGGTAAAGGACTGCACCAGTACATTGTAAAAGAAGTTTCTTATTAAAGGAAGAAAGGGACGAATTGCAGTAGGTGGTTTTCACCCACGTTGGGTTTCCACCTTACATCATAGTGTTCATATGTGCTTCTTATGTGTGATGATCTGTAGTGTTTTACTACACCTGTTTACTGTTAATGTGGTTAATAATGTTCTGATGCATTTACTGAAGATAAGCTAACTGAATCATAAGATTGTTGCATATACGCTTGTTGCATTTAATACAGTCGCGTATATACACGTATATCCTTAACTGAAGTCGCGTATATGAATCTGAGTGTGAAAATGAAAAAGTATCTGATTTGATAATACTTATTCCCCCCCCCCCCCCTCTCAGTATTATTTCCAACAATTGGTATCATAGCAGGTTCTTTTTGAAGAAGCTTGATCGCTTGAAGGAAAAGATCCATCGAAATGGCTAATCCAGATAAAGAGGCACATATCAGGACACTAGTCTTTGATGGGAGAAGCTTTACCCACTGGAAGATAAGAACCACAGCATATCTACAATCACTTGGAGCAGAAGTTTGGGGAATCGTAGAAAGTGGATACAATTTCCCATCAACAGTTCCTACAGATGCAGCCGAGAAAAAGAAATATGAGCTCAATGCCAAAGTTGTTACTGCCTTACTGGGGAGTTTGACACAATCAAAATTTATGAATATCATGCATTTCAAATCAGCTAAGGAAATATGGGACAAAATCATTCTAAGCTACGAAGGAGATGAATAGGTAAAAAGAGCAAAGCTTCAAACTCTTAGAATCCGGTATGAAAATCTTAAGATGCATAGTAATGAAGGCATAGCTAATTACTTCTTGCGAATGGATGAGATTGTAAATTGTATGAGGGATTTGGGTGAAGAATTTGAGGAAGTTGTCTTAGTTGAAAAGGTTTTGAGATCCCTGTCTGCTAAATTTCATTCCAAAGTGTCTGCCATAGAAGAAAAGGAGAATATGCAGAAAATCACCATGTCACAGCTTCACGGAGTCTTAACTGCTTTTGAGATGCAAAAAGAGGGACCATCAGAAGTTGCATTCGAAGCATTAGGATACATGTCAGAGGAAGAAGAGGAGGTAAATTTTGTTAAGAATCTTGAACGGGGAACTGGACGATTCAAAGGTAAGCTACCTTTCAAATGCTTTTCATGTGGTAGAGTTGGTCACTATGCTGCTAAATGCCCTCATAACAAAGGAAAGATGTCGGAAGAAGGTAATAGAAGCTATTATACCCATGTTAAAAGTAATGACTCATTCAATGATAGCGAAGACATTATAAGTCTCATGGCATATGATAAGAAAGAATGCAGAAACTGAAGAAGTTACCAAATTAAACGAACAATTGGAGACAGTAACCAGGGTAAGGGAGAAATTGCAGGATATAGTAAAAGATCAGAGCATAACAATTCAGGGTATTGAATCAAAGATCTTCTCTCTAAAAGAAGATCTCGAAAAATCAAAGGAGCAGAACATAGAAGCTCTTGAACATGAAGTGATCAAATTGAAGCAACAAGTGGAAGAAGGAAGAAAATATGAAGAAAACCTAAGGAAATAGTATCTGAAAAAGGAAGAACAACATCAGGTTGAGGTAAATATATTAAAAGGTAAATTAGAAGAGAAGGATAAATTGTTGCGATTTCAAGATAGTACTAAGATTTTGGATGACATTCTTGGTAGTCAAAGATCCCCTAGCATCAAGATTGGTCTTGGCTTTCATGAATCTGTTGAAGGTAAATCCAGTTCACAAGGTGAGGCAAGGAACTCCAAAGAGAAATCTAAAATGATCAACAAGGAATTGAGAATTCATCCCCATCAACAATCAAGGAACGAGATTTTTACTCCTCCACTGAATAATGTTGAATGCTATGTATGTCATAATCTTGGACATGTTGCAGCTAGATGTAGAAGTAGAATGGTTCAAGATCATCACAAAAGATCATCACATCCCAGGTACTTCAGAGGATATTGCTTTGCCTACAATGCATATGGACACAAAGCAATTGATTGCAATAGAAGGAACATGAAATATGTAAGATGTTATTCATGCAGCAAACTTGGACATAAAGCAAGGGAATGCAAGAGCAAATATCAAAGTTCAAAACAAAAGGACCATACATTGTCACAGTTTCAAAAGATAGAATTAGAGACAGAAAAGTGTGACAAAACTTAGTTAGCTAACATAACAGACACAGGAGATACTGAAAGTGAAGAAATTCAGTATTCCATCTTGCATACGCTGATATAATGAAGATAAGTCGCGTATATACGCGAGTTACAGGCTGCAGAGTCGCGTATATGGAGAAAGGGAAGCAGAACAGACTCAGGGAAAGGTTCGGTCATGATAAGAGATAGTTGGCACTGGCTCAGGGGGGGCATATATTTCAAACAATGCATTGTTGGCATTGTGTTTAGAAGTTGGTGATGATGCTTATGTAGCTAAATGATACATCCTATTGGTTGATCAAAGGAATGGTATTGCAGGTTTAGATGTTGATGCTTATGGTGTAGATCATATATGATGAATGATAGTCATGATTTTGAATGAAGTGCAGGTCCTAAATTTTTCATTTTCTCAGGGGGAGCATGGATGGATTGATACATCTTGGCATATACAAAGGGGGAGCTCATTCAGAGATTTCAGCAAGTACTCAGGGGGAGTATGGACAGCAGAAGGTATACCAAGGAAGAAGAATATCTTTGGTCTGCCCTTTGCCCTTGATGTCAAAGGGGGAGAGTGACTTGGTGTGGTGGTTGCCATCAAGTCCAAAGGGGGAGATTGTTGACATTATGATTCAGGTGTTGTCCTTGATGGAAACTCACTTAGAGGAATGATACAGGTAATGGCAACTCACTCAGAGGATAGATCACAGTGCAGCAGGTAAATAGAGAGATATACGCAGGTTGACTGTGAAGAAAGTCCGTATATACGTGGGTTAGCTAAGCATAAGGAGTGTACACGTATACACGCGGGTTAATAAGAGTAAAGGCGCGTACATGTTGGAAGTCATGGTTTTGGTCCGTGGTATTTGGTCCAAAGTGACGACCCCAAGTATTGGGTTCATGGTATTGTTTCTACATGGTTTTCGACCATGGTATTGAGAGAAGCCTAACCTATATAAGGAGAAGATCATTAGGCAAAAATAAGGGAAAGGAAGGGATGAACATCTGATGAAGTGCGAAGATCTAGTATTGTTGGTTATCGGTTTGTGCTACTTGGATTGGGTTGATATAACTACGAAGGCACAAGTAATTATCTTTAGATCTGTACGCTGGTTGTATGAGGTGAAAGCGCGTATACACACAGTTTTGGTATATTAAAGTAGTGTATGCATTATGAGATTTGGTATTTCAGGTTGCTGTTGATTCTACTGGTTGTTGCAGAGTTCTGGGCTTTGGTTTGCGTTCTGTGTTTTTGATGACAGGGTTTCAGTGATTCAGTATTGGGTGATTTAGAGATTTATGATGCAAGTATAAGTGGATGATTATATTGGAGCAGTGATTTTTTTGTACTTATGGATCCAGTCTGAAAATTGATGAAACGTGGTCCCTGAAGAAAAGACGGTTGCAACCTTCTATAGGTCAGCACCTACGTACTAGTATATCCGCTAGTACAAGAGCTAAGGGGGTTGCAGCTCCCTTCCAGAAGTAACTGGAAAACAAGAGAGGGTTGTAGCCCTCTGCAGGTTGTAGCCTGCGTGCTGGTAAAGGACTGCACCAGTACATTGTAAAAGAAGTTTCTTATTAAAGGAAGAAAGAGACAATTGCAGCAGGTGGTTTTCACCCACATTGGGTTTCCACCTTATATCATGGTGTTCATGTGTGCTTCTTATGTGTGATGATATGTACTATTTTACTACACCTGTTTACTGTTAGTGTGGTTAATAATGTTCTGATGCATTTACTGAAGATAAGCTAACTGAATCATAAGATTGTTGCATATACGCTTGTTGCAGTTAATACAGTCGCGTATATACGCGTATACCCTTAACTGAAGTCGCGTATATGAATCTGAGTGTGAAAATGAAAAAGTATCTGATTTGCTAATACTGATTCACCCCCCCCCCCTCAGTATTATTTCCAACAATTGGTATCAGAGCAGGTCCTTTTGAAGAAGCTTGATCGCTTGAAGGAAAAGTTCCATCGGAATGGCTAATCCAGAAAAAGAGGCACATATCAGGCCACCAATCTTTGACGGGAGCAACTTTACCCAGTAGAAGATAAGAACCATAGCATATCTACAATCACTTGGAGCAGAATTTTGGGGAATCGTAGAAAGTGGATACAATTTCCCATCAGCAGTTCCTACAGATGTAGCAAAGAAAAAGTAATATGAGCTCAATGCCAAAGCTGTTACTGTCTAATTGGGAAGTTTGACACAATCAGAATTTATGAAGATCATGCATTTCAAATCAGCTAAGGAAATATGGGACAAAATCATTCTAAGCTACGAAGGAGATGAACAAGTAAAAAGAGCAAAGCTTCAAACTCTTAGAATCCGGTATGAAAATCTTAAGATGCATAGTAATGAAAACATAGCTAATTACTTATTGCGTATGGATGAGATTGTAAATTGTATGAGGGATTTGGGTGAAGAATTTAAGGAAGTTGTCTTAGTTGAAAAGGTTTTGAGATCCCTGTCTGCTAAATTTGATTCCAAAGTGTCTGCCATAGAAGAAAAGGAGAATCTGCAGAAAATCACCATGTCACAGCTTCACGGAATATTAACTGCTTTTGAGATGAGAAAAGAGGGACCATCAAAAGCTGCATTCGAAGCATCAGGATACATGTCAGAGGAAGAAGATAAGGTAAATTTTTTCAAGAATCTTGAACGAGGAACTGGACGATTCAAAGGTAAGCTACCTTTCAAATGCTTTTCATGTGGTAGAGTTGGTCACTATGCTACTAGATGCCCTCATAACAAAGGAAAGATGTCGAAAGAAGGTAATAGAAGCTATTATACCCATGTTAAAAGTAATGACTCATTCAATGGTAGCAAAGACATTAGAAGTCTCATGGCATATGATAAGAAGAATGTAGAAACTGAAGAAGTTACCAAATTAAACGAACAATTGGAGACAGTAACCAGGGTAAGGGAGAAATTGCAAGATATAGTAAAAGATCAGAGCATAACAATTCAAAGTCTTGAAGCAAAGATCTTCTCTCTAAAAGAAGATCTTGAAAAATCAAAGGAGCAGAACATAGAAGCTCTTGAACATGAAGTGATCAAATTGAAGCAACAAGTGGAAGAAGGAAGAAAAGCTGAAGAAGACTTAATGGAGCAGTATCTGAAAAAGGAAGAACAACATCAGGTTGAGGTAAATATCTTAAAAGGTAAATTAGAAGAAAAGGATAAATTGTTGCGATTTCAAGATAGTACTAAGATTTTGGATGAAATTCTTGGTAGTCAAAGATCCCCTATTATCAAAACTGGTCTTGGCTTTTATGAATCTGTTGAAGGTGAATCTAGCTCACAAGGTGAGGCAAGAAACTCTAATGAGAAATCTGAAATGCTCAACAAGGAACAACCAAGGAAAGAAATTCCTCAAAGAAAATCCTTTGCTCCTAACTATGAAAGTGATAGACGAATATTCCCTCCACTGAATAATGTTGAATGTTATGTATGTCATAATCTTGGACATGTTGCAGCCAGATGTAGAAGTAGAATGGTTCAAGGACCATCACAAAAGATCATCACATCCCGTATTTCAAGAGATATTGCTTTGTCTGCAATGCATATGGACACAAAGCAATTGATTGCAATAGAAGGAACATGAAATATGTAAGATGTTATACATGCAACAAACTTGGACATAAAGCAAGGGAATGCAGGAGCAAATTTCAAAATCCAAAACAAGAGGACCATACATCATCACAGTTCCAGAAGACAGAATTAGAGACAGAAAGGTGTGACATAACTCAGTTAGCTGACATAACAGACACAGGGGAAACTGAAAGTGAAGAAATTCAGTATTCCATCTTGCATACGATGATATAATGAAGATAAGTCGTGTATATACGTGAGTTACAGGCTGCAGAGTCGCGTATATGGAGATCAGAACAAAGGGTAGCAGAACAGACCTAGGAAATGGTTCGGTCATGATATGAAATGGTTGGCACAGGCTCAGGGGGAGCATATACTTCAAATAATGCATTGTTGGCATTATGGTTAGAAGTTATTGATAAAGTTTATGAAGCTAAATGATACATCTTGTTGTTTTGATCAAAGGAATGGTATTGCACGTTTGGATGTTGATGCTTATGGTGCAGATCACATATGATGAATGATAGTCATGGTCTTGAATGAATTGCTGGTCTTAGAACTTGCATCTGCTCAGGGGGAGCATGGATGGATTGATACAACTTGGGGCATATACCAAAAGGGGAGCTCAATCAGAAACTTCAGCATGTACTCAGTGGGCGGTATGGACAGCAGAACGGTTATACAGAAGAGAATATCTTGGTCCGCCCTTTGCCCTTGATGTCAAAGGGGGAGAGTGACTTGGTGTGGTGGTTGCCATCAAGTCCAAAGGAAGATATTGTTGGCATTATGATACAAGTGTTGTCCTTGATGGCAACTTAATCAGAGGACAGATCTTAGTACAGCAGGTCAAGAAAGAGATATACGCAGGTTCATTGTGACAAAGCAGCGTATACACGCGGGTTGGACGTTCCGAAGACGCGTATGCGTATACATGCACGTTCACGCAAGAAAAAGCGCGTACATGTGGGAAAACTTATGTTTTGGTCCGTGGTATTTAGTCCTTGGTCTTTGAACCTATGCTTGTGGACCATGGTATCTCGTCAGAAGTGTTGATCCCAAGTATTGGGTCCATGGTATTGTTTCTACATGGTTTTGGACCATGGTATTGAGAGAAGCCTAACCTATATAAGGAGAAGATCATTAGGCAAAGGGGTTGATGAAGGAATGGATGTCTGACGAAGTGGGAAGATCTAGTATTGTTGGTTATCGGTTTGTGATGCTTGGCTCGGGTTGGACATGACAGCGAAGGTATAAGTAATTATCTTTAGATCTGTACGCGGGTTGTCTCTACTGAAAGCGCGTATACACGCGGTTTTAATATAGTCAAGTAGCGTATGCATTATGAGATTTGGTGTTTCAGATTGTTGTTGATTATAGTGGTTGTTGCAGAGTTCTGGGCTCTGGTTTGTGTTCTGTGTTTTTGATGACAAGGTTTCAGTGATTCAGTATTGGGTGATTTAGAGATTTATGATGCAAGTATAAGTTGATGATTGTATTGCAGCAATGGTTGTTTTGTACTTATGGATCCAGTCTGAAAATTTATGAAACGTGGTCCCTGGAAGAAAGAGAAGGTTGTAGCCTTCTGTAAGCCAACACCTATCTACTAGTATCTTGGCTAGTGCAAGAGATAAGGGGGTTGTAGCTCCCTTCCAGGAGAGTCTGGAAAATGAGAGAGGGTTGTAGCTCTTTGCAGGTTGCAGCCTGCATACTGGTAAAGGACTGCACCAGTACAATTGTAAAAAGAAGTTTCTAATTAAAGAAAAGATAGAGACAAATTGTAGCAGGTGGTTTTCACCCACATTGGGTTTCCACCTTATATCTTGTGTTCTTGTGTGTGATTTTCTTCTGCTCTGTTTTACTGTTTCTAGGTATTGGTTATTTGATACACATATTAAGAATCAACATCTCAAAGATAAAGTAAATTATAAGTTTTCATAGTATACGCGGGTTTCCTTCTACATAGTTGCGGGTTTAATTAACTGAAGCAGCGTATATCATTTGGATTTGAAAAAGGAATATTTGACTTGATAACACTGATTCACCCCCCCTCTCAGTATTATTTCCAACAATAAGCAGACAAACTCAAGCTTCTCACTTCCCTAGAGGATCTCAGAGCAAGACTTCCCAATATGCCCTGGATCGCTGCAGTAGATTTCAATATGATAAGATCTCTTTCAGAGAAAAAAGGAGGTATTAGACAACTAGGCAAAGACTCCATGGCCTTCCAGAACTTCATTATGAACATGAGACTCTTGGACACTGAAACAATAAATGGAACCTTCACATGGACTAACAAGAGGGGAGGGGCTTCTCAAGTTGCCTCCAAACTTGACAGATTTATTATTTCAGAGGACCTCCTTCTCACAGACCCCACCATGACAAATTCCATTCTTCCCTTAAGAGGATCGGATCACTGGCCTTTATAGCTAGAAGCCACCTTTATGGGCACACCGAGAAATAGACCTTTCAGGTTTGAAAATGCCTTACTCTCATACCCTAAATTCACTAGTAACATTGATAAATGGTGGAGAGAGGAGTTGAACGTTCAAGGCACTAAAATTTTCATGCTCCAGCAGAAGCTTAAACATATCAAATCCAGACTTCAATCTTGGAACAAGAAGGAATTTGGAAATATCTTCAAAGCCAAAAGAGGGACTGAGAAAAAGCTCCAAGAGATCAATCAGATCAACATCACAGATGGATTCACCGAAAAGTGACAAAAACTATCTAACTCTTTGTAGGAAGAATGGGAAGATTGATGCTTACAAGAGGAAATTTTCTGGAGGCAGAAATCAAGGATACAATGGATTAGAGAGGGAGAAAGAAATACAATTTTTTTTCATAAATCCACTATGGCTCACAGGGCACACAACAGAATCACAAAGACTAAATATTCTCAAGGGATTGAGCTTATCTCTCACAAATATATGGAATCGTTCCTTGTACAACACTTCTTCAATATTGCAAAGGAGCCGCTAGAGGATAGATTCAGGTTCATTGACCTTTTCACTCAGTATATCCCTCAACTCGTTACCAGAGAGGAAAACCACAATCTTAACAAGCCAGTATCAGAAGAGGAGGTCAGTGAAGTGATTAATGAAATGTAGAATGGAAAAGCACTAGGCCCAGATGGATTCAATGTAGACTTCTTCAAGGTCTCCTAGGAAATATTCAAACAGGATATTCTCGAGGTTGTGGAAGACTCAAGAAAATCCAAAAAGGTTCTAAGGGCTCTTAATGCTTGCTTCATAGCTCTGATCCCAAAGCAGGAAAATGCCATGACTCTGGATTGTTTTTGACCCATAGCCTTATGTAATGTGGTGTATAAAATTATCTCCAAAGTGATAGCCAATAGACTCAAGCCCCTTCTACCTTCTCTCATCTCGGAGGAGCAAACAAGCTATGTGGAAGGAAGACAAATCCTCAACAATATCATCCAAGCTCATGAGGTGGTACACTCTCTCAAAAGCAAGAAACAAGCTGGTATGATCATTCAGTTGGACCTACTAAAAGCCTATGAAAAACTAAGCTGGTCTTACATAAGAGCAATTCTAAAAGCCTATGGCTTTGACCAAAATTGGATAAGATGGGTTATGGAACTAGTTACCATGACCAGTTTTTCCATACTGCTTAATGGAGCTCCATCGAGAACTTTCACACCCTCCAGAGGACTCAGACAGGGAGATCTGCTCTCACCATTCCTATTCATCCTCATGATGGAAGGGCTAGGTAAAGTGATCAAAATGGCAAATGCTGAAGGATGAATCCAGGATATCAAACTCACCTCGGATGGAGCAACAAACACTCATCAACAATTTGTGGATGATACAATGTTGCAAGGCATACCCACAGTCAGGGAAGCCAGAGCAATCAAAAACATCTTAAATGACTTCGCTATGAAAGAAAGCACAAAGTTAAGCCTCAACATGTCCAAAGTATTTTTCTTTAACACTAATATTGCTATTCAGAGAAACATTACCAGAATTCTTAGGTTTCATAGGGATCAGCTCCCTTCTAAATATATTGGCATTCCTCTTACTGGAAAACCTCTAAGCAAGAAAGTGTGGGAGCCAATATTAAATAAACTTTAGGACAAGGTCAGAAAATGGACATGTAGGTCACTAAATTTGGCAGGGCGCCTTGTGCTCACACAGGCAGTCTTGCAGGCCATTCCCATTTTCATGTTTTCAGCTCTTCCTGCTCCTCAAGGCATTAAGCAGTAGATAAGGAGCATAGAAAGGGACTTTCTATGGGGCAGAAGGGAAGAGAAAAAGAAGTGGGCTTTAGTGGCATGGGACAAACTCTGTAAGCCCAAAAGCCATGGTGGCTTGGGGCTCCATGATCCTGAGACCCTCAGCAAAGTTTTGGGAGCTAAGCTTTGGTGGAGATGGATCAAGAAGTCGACTGCCCCCTGGGCTAGGCTTTGGAAACAGAAATATGCCAAGTATTGGCAAGAGAAGGATCACATCAAAATGTCGGGGAAAATTAGGGGCTCTCATATTTGGAACCTTGCCTAGGAAAATAAAAATATTATTCAACAACACTGTTTCTGTGAAATCCGAGCAGGAATACTTGCTCGATTTTGGGAGGACAATTGGCAATAGGAACCCAACCTTTATAGGGATGATTTAGTAGCTCTCAAGAGTGACACAGATAGAAAAATACTTATGGGACTAGGGAAGGAATAATGGAAAATGGAGGAATTGGAAGGATCTAGGATATAGTGATGAGAGTCCTCTGAAGGCCAAGGTAGATGCTCTCACCCTGGAGCTAGAGCGTAGAAGAATTCTAGTTTCCTCCTCACCTGACCAATTAAGATGGGGAAAGAACATCGAAGGTAACTTTAACCTAAAAGAGGCTAAATAGAAAGTTACAAGATTTAACTATTTGAATCCTGATCAAGTCTGGAAGAAACTATGGAAAAGCCCCCACTGGATGAAAATAAAGTTATTCATTTGGCTAGCGCATCAAAGGAAGAAATTAACTTGGGAGAATCTCATAAAGAAAGGCTTCATTGGTCCTTCCAAATGTTACCTCTGTGGCTCACATGAGGAGACGATTGAACACCTTCTCAACCTCTATCCTTTCACATCCAAGGTGTGGGACTGGGTGGCATCAATCTTTAGACAATCTGATAGGAATAGTCTCAGCATATCCAACACATTGAAGAACTGGAGGAAGAACTTCTTAGGGAATGAGACTATTAATAAAGCCTGGATTTTGGTTCCAGGCTTTGTCATCTGAAATGTTTGGAAAGAGGGCAACAATCGGATCTTCAAATACAAAACAAGCAAGCCCCAATACATAATTGATCAAATTCTAAGGCAACTCAAAGACACAATGAAAATCTTGTTGAGGACACTTCCTAAGGAGCCTCCTTTGCCCCAAGAGGAGAGTATTATACTTCACTTGGGTCTCCAGTCCATAAGTCCTTAGGGCATAATAAAGGGAGTGAGCCAAATAAATACAGGTGTTAACATTTGGAAGCCCCCTCCTTATGGTTTCTTAAAGGTTGATATAGATGGAGCATCTAAGGGAAACCCATGATTAGTTGGCTTTGGGGGTGCCATAAGAGATGACCAGGGGAAAATAAAGAACATCTTCCATGGCCACTTGGGGAAGGCCACTAATAACATGGCTGGGCTTATGGCATTAGAGCAATGCTTGGAAATCCTGGTGGATTCAAATTCACATAATGTCATAATTGAAGCAGATTCAGAATTGATCATTAGAGTGGCTAAGAAAATATGCAATGGAACCTCTCCAGATAAAGTGTCGAAGCATTGGAAGCTTTTGTAGGTCTTCCACCATATCTACTCCCACCTACAAACCCTTAAAACTATTAGATTTGTCCATGTGGAAAAGAAAGCTAACATGTTAGCGGATTGTTTGGTGAAAGAAGGAGTCACTAATAAGGACAGGGATTCTCGGTATGCTTGGGATTTGTTACCTATAGGCAAACTGTGGGAGGACTATCTCTATCAGGCGAAAAAAGATATGGAACTATGGAATAATAGGATGGATCGAATGGATTCAAAAGACAGGCGAGCGAAGGGAGATCCCTAAACCATCTGTCCCTTTTTGGTTTTAGCGGCTTTCCAAAGCTTGGATTACTTTCGGTTGGATGGTAAAATAACTGAATCGAGTAATACCACAGGTCTAGTCGTCCATTGTCATATTGCTTAGATGGTGTTTGACAGAGAATCTGGGCGGAAGGCTCAAGAACTACCCGCTGGACTGCACTGACGGTCATCGCTTGGTCAAAGAGAATGCATGCTTTTCCGCAAGACAATCAATTCAAAACCACAAGTGGTATATCCGGCGGGGTCTGAGTGGTTTCCGGTTTTATGAGGATTGGCCCCGATTCCATTCTTCATGCGACACCTTGCAGCGAGAAGTGAGAGAAAACCGCCCTCATCGGGTGGTTATCCCTCGCACTTCTCATTCACCTGATATCCACGAAGGCCGTTGGATCTAAGTCGAGTGATCAATGGTGGAGATTTGTTCGTGTAAGTTGGTTGGGTGTTTCAAACCTGAAAAAATTTAGAGTTCTATGCCTATAGTTTTCGTCAAGTCCGTAAGAAAGTTTTAATAGTGGCTTGTTGTGGGATTTCTTGTGGACCCTTGGTGGGTCACTTGTGGCTTTTTATGGGCCTCAGTTCGGTGGACTGGTCTTCCAAGAAGCTCATGGTTTCATTTGGTGCACATCAGTATTACCAGATGGTCTTTTGAATGCTTTTTGCCCTAATTGTTTGGCTGTATCTCATGATTTTTCCTGTTTAGGCTTCTCATGGTTTTGGGTACGTGATTTGGCTTCTACCGGCCTTGCTGACTGTTGAAATCTCATAGAGCGGGCGCGGCTTCATGTAAATTATGTATTATTGGTTAGCTTAATAGAAGATCCTACTCTTACTTGATAAAAAAAAAAGAAATATAGAAAAGATACAAGTACTCCTTTCATTTTGATTTGAAAGAATACTTGGTTGCTGATCCATAGGAAGGCATAGGGAAGTATGACTTTCTGCTACTTGAATGTTGGCTGCAACTTCTTCAAGCATGAGAAACTCTGATTCTATATATGGCATACTATCTATGTCAATCTCATATTCTTCCAATTCATAGTCTAAATCATCTTTGAACATAACACATTCTTCAAGATTATTAAACATGTCAGCCCTATCCTCTTCATGAAAGAAAATCATCCCTATTAGTTGATCTCCTTGCAGGAAATCTACATCACAAATTGGATTACTCACAACAAATCCTTGTACAGTTTCATCAATCACATGATTGTCATCATTTAGACCTAGATTTTCATTTTCAATAATGGAAGAAATTTCCCTTACACACTCTTGAGTCTGTGAACACTGCAAACCTGCCTTGACCTGGGCGGTAACATGGTTTTTCAAGAGCTTATCTATTTAATCTTTAGATAGAGGAGACCATTGATTTTTATAGAAATCAACATTGGCTTGGTGATTTTCATTTTCAATATCAGGAATAAGCCTGTCTCTATTTTGATCCTAGTCTGTTTCATCCAAGGAGGAAACTTTTAATTCTTGTTGGGAGGAAAAATCATAAAGGGATTCTAATATATCTTCTTCCATACATTCTTCATTCCCATTCAAATTTTCAAGAAATTTAATGCAAATTTCAGAAATCTCACAATAGCTATCCATCATTGATAAGGAAAAATTGCAGCTTTGATAATGTTGAAAGAAAACTGAAGGAAAATCCTTTAGAGAATATAAACTAGCAGATGGTAGAATCTCATACAATTTCCTTGCTATTTCCTCCAGGCTAGCCAAGAAGATCTTCATCAGAAAATCTTCAGGAAACTTAGTCTTTAATCTGTGAATATGAAAATGAAATTTGACCAAATGCAAACTAGCATCTTCTCCATCCCGACCTTTAAACTTTGGCAGCCTTGTTTTCCAATCTATACAAGGAATACGATTCGGAAAACTAGGAATATGAGATCGATTCATAGGAGCATACCTTCGAGCAGTTGAATCCATTTTTAAAATAGTTAAGTCACCAAAGAAGTTATTCAAACTACTAGTTTTTAAACAATGGAGTCACCATTATAATTCTAAACCTTTAGATTCTTCAACACTGGAGTCGCCAGGTGAAAGATGCACAACCTTTTTGTGTTTGATCACTGTTCACCATCAACAATCAGATCTGATCTTAGTTGTTCTTTCCCAGGGAAGATATGGTCTTTCGTTCCCCGACAACGATGCCAGAAATGTTATCCTCTACAATTTCCTAAGCTGAAGAGGAGATCGAGAAAGGTAACCTCGAACCACTTTCACTTCAGTAGCTAGCCCTACTGAGCTAGAGAGAGATCTCTCAAAGGATTTGTCAATGAATATATGTAAAGAAACATGTTTTAGGCTAGATATATGAGTTTGTTTTGAGTTCTTGTGAATAAAGGTTTTTTAGGTTTGCTGAACTAGGGTTTAGAGCAGGTAATTACGTCTAGGCTTCAAGTATGCAAAGACAAGTATAAATAGGAGCTAGATATCAGTGTGTTATGGTGCAATTGGAGTGTTTGTCAATGTAGCATATATTTGTGAGCTTAAAAGAAACTAATGAGCATGTGAAAGTATGAATTCATTAGCTTTAGTAGAAAGGAAACATAAGTATGAATTCCACATAAACAGAGCTTAAATTCAAGATTCCTGTCTATATGGCTGCAAGGAAATTCATAGGAACAAGATAAAGCATGTAAAGAGAGATGATTTATCCATTAGAAACTGATAGAAAGAGTAAAATAACACTATAGACTCAATGAACTAGAGTTCCTCTAATATAGCTGCAACTGCTCCTGTATTAGCTGAAGAGAACATAAACATACAAGCGTTCTCCAAAAAAGTCCAACCCTTCTCTCTGAATGAGAAATGATACGTATAGATTCAATTGAACCACTTCCCCACCTTCAGGATTCAAATACCTAGGTGTTGGAACTGTTTCCAAGATTCTCTCAACCAACAGGTGAGAGTGAGAAGGTCAAATACAAACACTTCTTGTGGACTTTGTTTTGGATTTTTCTTCCTTAATGAGGCCTAAAAAAACATAAAAAATAAACTATAATGTATATTTATTCATGCTTAAATCATCTAACCTCAAACTAACTTCAATTACATCAAGATTTTTGACTTTGACCAAGTCAAAATGAAAACTAGGAAATTTACATAGTGAAATTTAAATTAAAAACACAGAAATTTGTAGAAGCACAACACCGACTTTGAGCTCACATTAAGGTGCCTTCCTGAGGTCCAAATGAATGTAAACTATATTTTCAAGTCTAGTTTCTAGAACACCTTGAATTTTTGAAAATGACTTATGGGAAAGTCTTCAAAAATTCATTCTCCCAAGGTGTCTCCAGAAGTGTAACGCTTGTTAAAAAGAGGGGCAGAATGTTGATTTTTGACCCCTTTTTTCTCTTTTTCCCAAAATTTGGGCCCTCTCTGAGAAATATGATGAAATGGGTTTTGAGAGGATGCCATGAGCTTTCCAAAACTGCAAACCATTTTTCATTTGGATTCCTGAGGAGGCACTGCACTTCTGTGTTTAGCCAGTTTTCTGAATTAAGCACCAAAATAGCCAAAAAACCAAAAAATGCTCAGAATTCCCCCAAAATTGGTGATGAGTTGAAAAATGATGTATTTTAAGCCCTCATGGATGCTTTAGAAAGCATCCCTAAGTTATCCCTCTCATTTTTGTCCTTTAGGGTTTCCTTGAGCTTGTTTTCCAAATGATTGGGCTTGATATTACATATCATGTTTCTGGTTTGATAGTGATGTGCCATGTGTCTTACTAGTTGGTTATCTCTGTTGGCTTTGTCAGGAAGCTTTTCCAAGTGATCATTGACATTATGTATCAAATCTCTCTGTCCTCATTGATCTCTACGGCAATTATGTCCTCCATGTCTAGGTCTTCATCTAACAAACTGTGTCCTTTCTCCTCCTTCAATGCCTTTTTGAGTCCCTTGGTCCTTGGCCTCTTTTTATTGCCTTGTTTTTAAGTTTCCTCAGGTTCACTAGGCTCCAAAACTACTCTACCTTTGCTTGCTTGCTGCAACAATTTAGTTTTCTCTTTCTCCATGATGAGTTGTCTATCCTTAAGCTGATTGTTTTCTTGCTCAAGGAAGGAAATGATGAAATGAGGGAGTTAGGGAAGGCAAATGATGGTAGGAGAATCTTGGGAGATAGATAGGGTTTGTAGAAAAAATAGGAAGTTTTAATGGAGTGGAATGAGAGATAGAGATGAGTAGGAGAATTTGAAAAACAGTCTTGCTAGGAAATTGCCCAAAATGATAGGTATGAGCTAGGGTTTGTGTAATGATGAGGCAATATGATGATTGATAAGTTATTTAGTGAATCAAAGGGTGTCTTAAACATGTACATAGGTATGAGGTGGAAGATTTACATGTTTTCAATATCAAAACTAACCAAACCTTCAGTTACACAAGTGCTTGCAGCATAAGAATATCACCTAAACCCTAGATGAAGAGGACTTGCATTTGCATTCATCTTGCCAAAGGAAAAAGGTGATCAAAAGGATGATACTTACTTGTGAACAAGCTTAGAATAGAAAGAAGTAGGATTTCAAGCTCAAAATAAAAATCTGGGTGAGTTTGGATGAGTTTCGGGATGCTCTGGCACAAGCACAGTGTAGTTCATGGAAGCACAACATAGTGTCTAGAAGTGCAATGCCACCAACAAATGCACAGCGCAGTCTCTAGAAATGCAGTGACGACTTGAAAACCACATTTGGAGGCCTTAAACTACTCCAAATTGCAAACTTGATAGCTCATTGGAAACATCTTTATGTCTACTACAATATGGAAACTCAAGCTTTTAATTTGGACACTCCATTAGGGAGGAAAATTGATTTTCCCAAGGTCACTGCAAAAACCTAGGGTGTCTCTAACAAAAGCAAAGTGCAAATTTGCAGGGAACTTTTGGATGCCTTCCATTAATCCAAATCACTATCCGAAGGTACCATTGGAAATCTTGGGATGTCTGCTACATAATAGATTCCTTAAACACTGCCAACACCTGCTACAAATACCTGAAAATCTATCTTGAAGTCAAAGTGTCTAGAAGTGTAACAACTCTCTCGTTTCAACTATAGTTTGGGCATTTCTCTCAAATAATAATACTTGTGCATAAAATAAAGGAAATTTATGTTCCTTGGCCTATCATTGACAAAAACCTCTTTCACTTTTGTAAAATTCTTCTCCATTTGGTCAGAAACATAATTTGAACAAAATTGTCCCTATGAGAAATGATGAGATGAGGTAGTGTACTGCAACATTGTCTTATTTGAAATTAAACATTACCTTTACGTTTATTTTTCTTTCCGTAAGTTGCTAACTCCCTTTGCCCACTGAATCACATGATGGAAATGTTTCTTTTTTGACATATGGTATCATGATGACACATGGAGTGAAACCCTAGACCATGACCTAAAATGAGGAATTTAACCATTTCATGACCAAAGACACTTAAATGAAGATATGATACCTCGAAGAATATAATGACCATGATGAGTGATGAACACCATGAGTAAGTGAAGGGAGCAGCAGTGACCTAGACATCAACAACTAGTGACCAAATTTTTATTTGAAGACTCATTGAAATGAGAAAAAATTGACTTGACACCCTAACAACACCTTGTAAGAGCATATTCGATCACTCGTGACAGGCTGAACTGACTAACACTAACACCTCCATTTGCAACCATCACTTGACATGTTGGTGTTGGATATAGGAAGTAATTTAATTCCTTTGCTATCTTACAATGAATAAAATTATGGGTACTACCCGAATCGATCAACACTATTACCTTTTTCTTCTTGATATGTCCTAATATCTTGAGAGTTTGAGAAGTGGTAATTCCTGCCAATGCATTACAAGATATGGTCAGATTCATTTCTTCTTTCTTTGGGGTTGATTCCTAGTGTATATCCTCCTCCTTTGATGTTTCTTGTTCATTTTCTTCCTCCTCTTCACAATATATGTAGAATAATTTCTGCTCTGCACACTTATGACCTTTAGTGTATTTGCTATCACAATTGTAACAAAGCCCTTTTACTCTATTTTCCTCTAATTGTTGTGGTGTTTGATGAGTCTAGGTATTGCAAAAATAATGTTGCAACTGCTAGGGCCACCAACTTTACTTATCAAGCTGGGGTTCGTACAAACTTGGAGATGACAGTGCTATATGCACAAGTAAAAGTGAAGGTCCTGCCCGTTGTCACTGCTCATCTGGCAAGAGACCCCAGGGGTTCCAAGCCAGACTTCTATAGGGTCAGAAGAATCTTACTTCTTTGATGGAAGAAGAGAAAATATATCCTAAGAGAGAGCTACTCTACTACAATAATGATGAAAGCATCATGTAATGATATACCACACCATACCCTAACTAACCATCTAAACATCTATGCTAAACAAAATTGCTAAATCAACACTAAACTAATGCTGTTATCTAATTTGTAGAGGTAAATAGAATCAAACTATACTAAGGTGTAAGCAAAGAAACTAAGCTAAATCAGTTTTCAAGCAGAAGAGCAATCAGAGGTCGAAATCAAAGAAAGGAGAACGTAAGGAAGTAGTAGTGCATAAGAACCATTGGATCGATCAACGAGTAGAAGATGAATGACGGAGATCTTATCGCGAGGGCTTAAGTGAATTGATGAATGAACAAGGTTAATGAACATGATGAATGACAGAGATATTATAGTGGGTGATTTAGTGAATAGGTGAACGAATAGGGTAATGAAGCAGATGAATGATAGGGATTATCGCGAGGAATTAAGTTAATGGATGGAAGAACATGGTAACGAAGTAGATGAACGAAGAAGATCTTATCGCGATGAATTAAGTGAATGGATGGACGAATAGGATTAATCGGAAGATGAATGGTGGAGATCGTATCACGGGAAGAAAACATGCGGAAATGATGGAGCGGGTTTCGAAGGTGGTAAGCAGTTTCTCACGCGCCCTCAAAGATGTAAGCTATATTTTTGAATTTCATGTGATTAGCCTAACTGAGTGACATGTAGCATGAGAAAACCACTTTTCTCACGTGCTCTTGGGTGGATAACTGTCGTGCAAGAATCCGTGTGAGATTGAGCGATAGCTGTCGGATCAGGCTAGACAGATCGACGATGGAGATTTGGGCACATAAATTATTAAGGTGATGTGATAGTCGTTGGATCAAGAGATAGATCAATGGTGGAGGTTAGAGTGCATAAAGTAGGTGGAAGACTTTGCCCGTGATGGTCGTTGGGTAAACTAATGAATCAAACGATGATTGGTCAGGTTTGTTGTGGATCGGATGGTGAGGAAACTATGGATGAAGAACACACTGAAGGAGGTTTCAAATGAAAATGACAGAAAAAACTAGTGAGGGTGAGGGTTGACCGAGAGTAATGGAAAAAGACGACAGTGAAGCAAAACAAGTAACTGCATCAAATAACAAACTCCAAAGCTCATGCGTGAACTAGAAACCTGTGGTTTTGGGGTTGTTGAAGGGTCTCTTCCTCAAGTCATGGTCCCAGAGGGAGGAGGTGAGGCTGAGACACCTGCAGACAACCTTATGGTGATGCTTTCTTCCTAGCTAACCTACTAACTGAAAGAAAGCACAAATAGAAGTAAACTAAAGCACAATCGATCTACTCTACGCTACTGTACTGGGAATACAACTGCTTAAGAAAATGAATAGTTAAACCATAAATCTATGCTATACTGTTGTAATGAAAATTCAACTACTTAAGCAAATGAACATAAAACCATGAATCTAAGCTATTCTGCTGTAATGGAAATGCAACTATTTAAGCAAATGAATAGAACCAGGAAGATACTTAAGCAAATGAATAGAACCAAGAAGCTACTTAAGAAAATGAACAAAACAAAAAATCTATGCTATCATACATGTACAATAATGAGGAGCATTAGTTGCTCGGGTTGGGCCCTAACCCAAGAGCTTCAACCCTCTGAGTTAACTCAATGCTGGCTCAAAACATAAGTCATATTTATTTAAAAAAAACCATAGATTACATAACAAAATGTCACCAGTCTTGCAACTCAAGAATAAAGTAGAGTTTTACAATAAGAATCCAAATCCTATTGAGGTCCTAAGCTTCTCTACTTATACATCTTAAGTCTCCAACGACTTCCTTCCAAATTAGGGAGGCTTGGCTCCCCCACTCAAGATAAATTGGTTTCTGTCCTTTTCACTTGCTCGACTGTCTTCTAGTCCTCATGATTTGGCTATTTGCACTCCGAGCTCATGGAGGAATATTTGAATGGAGGGGTAGTAAATGAGGAGGATTTACCTCCTATAATTCCTCTCCCTTGTCCCATTCGAGTTTTGACCAAGGTATTTTCCATAGTTCCTTGCTTTTATCCTTTATTCCTGCATTACATGTGTTGGGTTGTGTTATATTCTTTCCATGACTAGCTGACGTAGTTAACCAGGGGGTTAGAGGTGGGGTGGAGCCCTCCTTGTCTGGGGGGTTTGAGGGGGGTGGGCAGCGCCCTGGGAAATTTCTTTTTGGACCCTATATTAGGTTGGGTGAACCTACCTATGGTTTTGTGCATGGTTTTCACACATGGTTTTGGATGCGATCGTTTTCAGTCCATGGTTTTGGATGGGATGGTTTTCGGTCCATGGTATTGGATGCTTCGGCATGTATAAATATGTATTGTAACATTGAAAGGTACATAATGAAAAATCAAGCTGGTAGTCCCGGCTTTGGGATCTAGGGGAAAATCTTTGTGTCTATGTGTTTTATGTGTTATGCTCTTGCATTGTTTATTTTCCGTGTTTTAGAATTCATATGCAGGTACTTTTTGTACGTGGTTAAAACCTACAACATACACATTAGAACACAAAGCAAAATATCCAACTCTAACTCATCTCATAAACAAAATATAATCAAAATTATGCAATAAGTTGTGAGAATAGTTGGTTTGACTAATCTAGGAGGTGAATTAAGGCCAATTAAGGCCCATATAATTATCAAATGATGAAGCTCATCATCACTCCCCTACTGAAAGTGTTTCTCATCCTCTGAGCAACTTAGTCAATGTCCATGTCCTTCATGGCTCTAGTAGCCTCTCTGACATCCCTTGCTTCTGTTGTTGTCTCTTCTTCTTATTTGTAGAAGTCTGCTTTCCTTTCCACTTCTTCCCACTGCCTCTTTTCCTCTTCTTCTTTTCTCCCTTCTAGCATCCCTAGGAGTAGTGGTGGAATGAGTTTTAGGCCTATCCAATTTGACCTTCAACCTTTGCATTGATTTCTTATACATAGGTGTCATGTTGAGCCAGTCTCTCAACCTTTGAGGAAAGTGATAGTCTTTGATCTTCAAGATGTGTGGTAGTGCATTTCATCTCCTTTAGCAGGCATGTATATTATCATCTCTTAGCAACCTAAACGTATCCTCAAAATGTGAAATTTCTTGCTCTTGGGAAGCAAGATATCTACGTGCCAGCTGAGGATCATTTGTAATTAGATTATGGGTGCTGATTAGGGCCATGGGATTTGATTGTTCAACTCTCATGAAAAGAGGTTCATTTTTCTCTATGGCCAATATTCTTTTCATCTCTACAACCCTTGACTTCTCATGGTTCATCAATGATGCCAAAGCCATTTATTGTAGAACTCCTAGCTCTACATTAGGATCCCAAATATTCATGTCTATGAGGGCCATGTTGTGCAAGTAAAACTCTGCTGTTTTGGCCCTATCCTCTAGTGCACTTTGATCACAAAGATCAATAAACTGCCTACAGTCCTGAAATGGCATGGTGCCCCTTTGTGCTAATGTTTTAATTTGAAATTGCATCCATCATTCTATAAGGTAAAGAGCATAGGATTTAGCTGGAATCCTACACTAGATGGCCTCCAAGGAGAGGCTGGCCATACATGCTAGTTGATTTTCCTTTTCCTACAAGTGTCCTCTCAGGGGCCTCTAGGGACACCCTCGGTGAATCCTCCTTGTGTTCTTCCCCTTTTGTGTCAATTTCTTCTTCCTCTTTGACAGAAGGATTAACATCATAGATGAGGGTTTTGATGTCATCCTTTGCTGGTAAGTCTCTAAAGACTGACCATTTTATAGGGATCCTGAGGTTTTGGAGGGCATCCTCAATGAGGATTTTGATCAAACCATGGTGAGCCAACTGTTGGGAATTCCATTCCTTTACCTTTTTGCTAGAGTCTATGAGTGATTGCATCAAGAAATAGGGTATGCTGAGTCTTTGGTGGATTGGTGTTTCTACCCCAAATCTTAGTTCTTCAAGCATTCTAAAATGGTAGCCATAATCAACACTATATCTACCCTCATATGAGATATATTTGATGAGTTGGTAGCCTACCACATTCCATGGGTATGGCAGATTGTCCCTCCTTACTCCATTTTTATCCTCTGTGGGTTCTTCACCTTCTAAAAATAATTTCCTTTGACTGTCTGCTTTATCTTCTTTTCTCCATGCAATTCCTAGGGGAAGTGTAGTGACCCTATTGATGAACTCTGGGGTGAGATCTATAGTGAACCCTCTAACTATAACAGTGGCATGGATTCTGCTGTGTGGAGTGAGGGAATGAGAAAATTCTTGAGAAAACAAAGTTTCCTGTGTAAGTAATCCACTAGCTTTTTAGAGGACTTCTAGTTCATTTGCTTGTAAATGGGGATGGATTTTTAGATCCTACCTCTTTAGAATGGTGGCAGTGGACAATTCTCTTGATATTCCCTCTTGAACCCCTCTTTGCCTATCCTGTAGACTACCTCTGTGTATCCTGTAGACTACTCTTGTAGACTGTTCTTGTAGGAATTCACTTACAGAATGATGGATTCTTGCTTCTAGTGGGTGGCCAGAGTTATGAGAGTTACTTGAGTGAGGGAGTTTCAAGGAGATGGAATGCATGTATGCATGAAAATGATGTTTTGTTTCCCTTTATACCACCTCATCATTCCCACTCCTTGTAATCAACTCCGATAGTTGTTAAATACATAGTTAACCACTTCTTGTCCCACTCCTCCTTTATTCTTTGAGTTGATTGCAGCCATGTGTGAGAGGACACCCTGCTTTGTATGTAATGATTGAATGAAGGTGGCCAAGTTAACTAGCCACCTTTTCACTTAAAAACCAACTGCCTCGTAATCTTTACAACTTTGATCAAATGATGCATATGAGTGAGTGAGTGGGATACTTACCTATGGTCTCGATGCCATGTTGCAGTTTGTCAAGGATCAGAGGTGTTGCGTTGTTCATTTGCTGCATGGTCATTATTCTTCTTCCTCTGCTGCTTGTTGATGGTTTATTGGATTTTGTAGGTGTGTGTGACTGAAGATCTTATGTTGTTGATGCTGTGGAGCTCCTGGATCATCCTAGTGAAGACTTTGTAGTTGATGATTGATATTCTATGGGATAGGGTGATGATAATGGTTGAGGTGATTGGTTAGATCCTACCTAGTATGAGTTTTGGAGACCTAACTAATCTACCATTCAGGGGATCTTGTAGAAAACACAACCTTCACCTGAATGGAAGCAATGAGGTGAAAAACAATGGAATTGATGGACGGATGCATGATAAGGAGTGGAGGAGATGAATATATGTGAGGCAGGGTTCCATTTGGATCTTCTCTTTGCTCCTTGATTGTCTTTCTCACCCACCTGCGAATAACAATTATGTCTTTTTTATTTTTTCTTTATTATTATAATTTTTTGAAAAACACCTAGGCTGCCTCAGAGAGGTTTTCACGCTAGATATCTTCCCTAGGCACCTCAAGGAAGGTTTTCACCTAGGGATCTTCTTACTCTTTTTCATTTTTTTCTCATCCTTGGGCCGCCTCACGAGGTTTTCAACCCAAAGATGGGACTCATGCACCTCATGGAGGTTTTCACCTGAATCCTTATTCTTTTTTCTATTTTTCAGTGCCCCAATGAGGGAGGAGCTGGAACTTGCTCCACCATCATCACTGTCTTATTGATATTGTCAATGAACTCTTGTTTTGATAAAGGCCTCTTGTACATTTTCAATCGGCATCCATTAACAAGCAATGGAATGGCTTCTTCATTTATAGTTTTGATTTGCATTGAACCATTATCATCGCATATTCCCACCACATAAGGTCTGAGCCATCTTTTCGTTGAAGTCTTTATACCTAGAATCTTATAACAATTCCCAGTCTCCCTCTTGAAATTGCTTCTCCTTAATATGTTTTTCATGCCATATCTTCCTCTAAAGTTGAACTATCTCTGTATGTAGGAGGGCCTACATTCTGAATTCATCCAAGCCATTCAAATGGAACAATCTTTCTTTTTGTGCATGATTGAGATCCAAATCTCGTTGGGCTACCATCCTCAATGTGTTATATTCAAACTCAATGGACATAAAAGCCTTTCTCCCATAGACTAGCTCATAGGGTGTAAATCTAGTGGTGGTCTTCCATGTTGTATTATAGGCCCAGGTGGCCTCAACTAGTCTCTCTACCCAATCCTTCCTGTTGCTGCTCACTACCCTGGTTAAGATGTTCTCCAGTGCCCTGTTGGTCACCTCTACTTGCCCATTAGCTTGTGAATGATAAGGAGTGGAGGTCCTATGCTTGATTTTGTGATGGATGAGAAGTTCTTCAATCATGTTAGAGGTAAACTAGTTGCCTTAGTCTGTGACTAGCTCTTTAGGGTGCCCAAATTTGTAGAATACATTCTTCCTTAGGAACTCAGCCACCTTCTCTTCTGTTTCTTCCTTAATCACCTTGGTTTCAACCCACTTATTCAAATAATCAGTGCACACAATAATGTGTTGCTTTTGCTTTGAAGGAGGGTTGATAGGCCCAATGAAGTCCATGCCCCACTTTTCAAATGGCTCGAAAGTCACTTGAGGTTGTAGGGGAATTTCATCTCTTGGAGTAGGATTTCCCATCCTCTGGCACCGATCACATTGACTAATGTATTTTTTCACATCCTGACGAAGAGTAGGCCAATAATATCCTGCTTGCAACACTTTGAATGCTGTCCTCTTTGCTGCAAAGTGACCTCCACAAGGCCCATCATCACAGGTCAGAAGGATGTCAAAGAATTCCTCTTCCCTTACACACCTTCTCAAGATTTGATGTGGGCCAAGTTTGTAAAGATTTCCCCCAATCCAGGTGAAGGGGGTGCTCCTCTTGACTATCTTGCTCTTTTCTTTGGAGGGCAAGTTTGGTGGAAACTGTGCTGATACCAAATGGTTTGCTATATCAGCAAACCATGGGGAGAGAATTGAAATAGAAAACAAATGCTCATTTGGTAAGTGGTCATCCACCATTCCTTGTTCACCTGCAGGCACATTCATCCTAGATAGAAAGTTTGCAACAACATTTTCCTTACCAGGCTTATCAACAATAGTTAGATCAAACTGCTGTAATAAAAGCAACCATCTTATAATTCTAGCATTTACATCTATTTTGTTCATTAAATATTTGATTGCAGCGTGATCAGTATGCACAAATGTTTGATAGCCTGTAATGTTATGCCTAAATTTGTTTAATGAATGCACAACAGCTAGGAGTTCCTTTTCGATCACAGTATAGTTTAGTTCAGCCTTTGATAGGTTATTACTGATAAAATAGATGGCATAGGGAAATTTCTCCTCTTCCTGAACTAAGGCTACTCCTATGGCTTTGTGTGAGGCATCAACATGAATATGAAAAGGGAGGGCCTAGTTTGGGCCTATAAGGATTGGTGCAGTGGTTAACTTACCCTTTAGAAGGTCTAAGGCCTTTTGACAACTCTTTGACCATATAAACTCAGAATCTTTGGCCAGCAACACAAACAAAGGAGAGGTCATCTTGCTGAAGTCCTTTATGAACCTTCGGTAGTATCCAGCTAACCCTAAGAAAGTCCTGACATCTCTTTGATTTTATGGAGGTGGGGCCCTTTGGATGGTTGCTATTTTGTTTGGGTCCACCTGCAGTCCTTGTTGAGATATTGAATGACCTAGCATAGTCCCTTCAGTCATTAAGAATTCACATTTTTCTGGGCTGAGAGACAGATTCATTTCAATGCATTTGTGTAATACCTTGCCTAGATTAGTTAGGGCTTATTGGAAATAACAGCCATAAGGTGTAAAATCATCCATATAAATCTCCATTGCATCATGTACTAATTCAACAAAAATACTCAAGACTGCTCTTTGGAAAGTGGCAAGAAAATTGCATAGGCCAAAAGGAAGGACCTTATAGGCAAAAGTACCCCAGGGATAGGTGAATGTGGTCTTATTCAAGTCTTCTGGGTAGATTTAGATTTGGTTGTACCCACTGAATCCATCTAGGAAAGAAAAGAACTTCTTCCCTACCAGGCCATCTAGCACTTGGTGAATGAAGGGTAGGGGAAAATGATCCTTCTTTGCGGCTTTGTTCAACTTCCTATATTCTACAAAAATCCTCCACTTACCATTTTTCTTAGGAACTAACACTAAAGGAGAGACCCACTCACTGTATGAGATAGGGTAAATGAATCCTGCATCTAGTAGTTTTTGCAGTTCTTCTTTGACTATGTCTTAAAGAGCTGGATTCATCCTCCTTTGTGGTTGCCTGACTGGCTTGCAACCTTCTTTGATGTATATGTGGTGAGTACACACTGAGGGGTGTACTCCTTACATTTCCTTGTAACTCCAAGCAAAGGCTTCTAGGTTTTATCTCAACATGTTGCATAACTCTTCCTCTTCAAGAGCAGACAGAGATGGATTAATTTTTAAAGTTTTCCCTAGGCCGAATTCTATGGTTTTGACATGGAGTGTGTTGGAATTGGCCAAGCATAAGTCAATTGGATGATTGTTCTGGGTTTCCCTTACTTCTTCTTCTAATGGTAATGAACTAGGAGTTGGACTTTGGAGCAGGTGTTAAATTAAGTCATCCTCATCTTGCTGTCCTCCTTCTATGGTTGCTTCCAAAGCATAAAGTTGGGCAGAATAAACCTCATCTTCTTCTTCCTCGTCCAACCATAAAGGTAAATCATGCTTTAGGGAAGGTTGAGCAGGAGGGTATAGGACTAACTGTTTGGACATATGTCCATTCTTGATGGTCATATTCCCAGCTCTACGGTTAATGTAATTATTAGCTGTGGCCAACCATGGCCTCCTAATGATGAGAGGGTAACTAGTAAGCTTAGCCTTAGGTTGGAGAACTAGAAAATCTACAGAGTACTCCCAGGAGTCATTGGAGAGCATCACATCCTCCACAATTCCCTTAGGGGTGACTGTGGAACGATCTGCAAGTTGCAGAACCATTGTGGTTTTCCTCAATGACCCTTGGAGGTTGAGCTTGAGAATGGTGTCCTTGTTCATCACATTAATGGAAGCCCCAAGGTCAATCAAAGTGTTTGGGACAATGGTGCCACTGATGTGCACATCTACTATAGGGCTTCCAGGGTCCAAATATTTTGGACATATTACCTACCCCAGCATTAAGTCAGACAACTGCCCAATGACATTAATGGTAGGGGCATCCCTTTTTCTTCTTCCTGGATGCTTGAAGCACTTCTCCTTAGTCAACTTATTGTAAATGGGGACATCTTTGATTTCCTGGAGAAGGGGGATCTTTACACATAGATTTTTCAATTCTCTTAGAAGTTCAGTTTCTTCTGCGGTAGGATAGAGTGGTTGGGCTAATATCTTAGGAAAGAGTGGATTTACTTTAAGGTTTCTTTCCTCTCTTTCTTCCTCAACCTCCCTATGTGGAGAGGGAGGTTGGTTATTAGGGAGAATTCTCCTAGATCTTAGGTCGATCTCATAGATTTCTACAACATAAGCTAGGTATGATGTCTCTCCACTGTATACTTGTTGAGCCTGCCTATTGTTTGGGTTCGGATTTGGCTGGGTAGGCATCTGGGGTTTGTTGGGTGGAGCAGAGTGCAAGAGTTGTGGTTGGGTAGGTGGTGGAGGCCATAGGGCTGGAACATTGTTGAATTGGGGCCCCCACCCTTGGAGTGGGTATTTCACTAATGTTGTGGTTGTACATAAGGTTGAAATGACTGGCTGGCTAGCTGGGAATGATACTGAGATGCATAGGACCAAGGACGGGGTGTAGACCAGGAAGGATGAGTAGGTGTTCCCCAAGAAGGTATAGTTGTGGTTTGGTTGGGGTTGTAATATGCATGGGATGACCCTTGTATACCCTGTTGTTATGGTCTAGGTCCAGGAGGTGTCCTTTAGTTGATGTGGCAAAGCTGCTCAGTGACCCCTTTAGCTCCTTGATATACAACTTTGAGTCCAGGTAAATAAGGGCACTTGTTTGTGGAGTGGTTTTCTTCACAGACTGAGCAAATATTAATACAGTTCAATGGACATTCATTCCTAGGATGTCTCCTAGTGCATCTAGGACAAAAGATGGCCAAGGCTCTCTCTGCTTCCTCTTGCCTCCTTTTGATGTTCATGGTGTTCAATTGCAAGGTAAGGGTTTGCAGCATATCACTTTTGAAATCTGCCAGCATATTTCCAATTTCACCCTTGATGGATGAGTTGGAGGATGATGTACTGGCCATAGGTTGACTACCCCTACCCTTTTTCCTGGTTGCCCTAGAATGGTTTCTAAAGACAGTCTTGATATCCTCATAGGGTAATTGGTAGATATCTCCTCCTTCTATCATATTTAAGGTATCTAGAAGATCCTCCCTTACTCTAAGTAGGACCAACTTTTGTGACTCAGGGTGAAGTGTGCACCTGGCCTTTTGTAACTGAGCTGGAATCTTTCTTCATAGTCTTCTAAGGATTCATCCTGGCCTATGGTCATCTTGAAAATATCTTCGTTAGTATCCTTTGACCTACAATAGTCCCTATATTTGTTGTTAAAATCCTGTTGCATCTGAGCCCAATTTGTGATGTTATCTCTAGGAAACCCATGAACCAGCGCAATGCTGCATCCTTAAGGGTAGATGGAAACAATTTTAACTTTTGCTTATCATCTGTATAGTCATAGGTTCGACATATAACAACAAACTCAAATGTGAAAGTGTCAGGGTCCTTTGTGGCCAGGCCATGGAAATGAGGTAGAGCAGAGGGGCTTATATTCTTCATCTTAGTGTCCCCATTGGTTTACCTGATGGGGAAGGCACCCTCAATTCTCTCTCTATTCCCTCTATCATTTTGGTTTTCAGCCATTGGTTCAGTAAGGATGGGTTCTTCCTCTTCTTCTTCCACTGTAGGTTCTTAAAATATGTAAGGTTTATCACCTAAAGGTTCTTCCAGTTCACAGTCATCGAAGAAGAGAGAAGGTTGACTGTTGGATGCAGTGGGGGTATTTGACAAGAATTTCCTGAATTGTCCCTATTCCTACGAGGCATGAAATGAAATGTTTTTGGGTTGGTGTTTGTAAGATTTTCTTTAAATCTAGAAATTACTTTGTAGAAATGAAATTACTGATTCAAGGAAAAACTACTGACAAAAATAAAACTAATTGTAGAGTGAAATTGCTGATTGAATGAAAACCACTAACAAAAAGAAACTACTTGCTAAATTGAAATTATACTTGCAGAATGGAAAGGAAAGAAGATAATGACAAATGAAAGAAAGGAAGCTACTAAGAAAGAAACTACTTGTTGAGTTGAAATTCTACTTGCAGAATGGAAAGAAAGCAGATAATGACCACTGAAAGAAGGGAAGAAACTAGATTACTTTTTCAGAAATAAACTAATGTAAGAAAGTTGGAAACTAGAAATAGAAGAAAAGAGCAGTAATTACTTCTACTCTGACACCTCCTTGGGAATGGCGCTAAAAAGTGATGAGCCTAGGTATCACAACAAGAATGCTGCAACTCCCATGGCTACCAGCTTTACTTATCAACCCAAGGTTCGTACAAACTTGGAGGTGACAATGCTATATGCGCAAGTAAAAATGAAGATCCTGCCTGTTTTCACTATGCATCTGGTAAGAGATCCCAGGGGTTCCAAGCCAGACTTCTATAGGGTCAGAAGAAGCTTACTTATTTGATGGAAGAAGAGAAAATATATCCTAAGAGAGAGCTACTCTACTGCAGTAATGAAGAAAACAACATGTAATGATAAACCACACCATACCCTAACTAACCATCTAAATAGTTATGCTAAACAGAATTGCTAAATCAACACTAACCTAACGCTGCTATCTAATTTGCAGAGGTAAAGACCATAAAACTATACTACGGTGTAAGCAAATAAACTAAGATAAATCGGTTTTCAAGTAGAAGAGCAATCGGAGGTTGAAATCAATGAAAGGAGGACATAAGGAAGTAGCAGTGCATAAGAATTGTTGGATTGATAAACGAGCAGAAGATGAACGACATAGATCTTAGCACGGGGGCTTAAGTGAATGGATGGATGAATAGGGTTAACAAACAAGATGAATGGTGGAGATCTTATCGCAGGCTATTTAGTTAATAGGTGAACAAACAGGGTAACGAAGTAGATGAACGACAAAAATCTTATCGCGAGGAATTAAGTGAATGGATGGATGAACAGGGTAACGAAGTAAATGAACAACGAAGATCTTATCACAAGGAATTAAGTGAATGGATGGATGAACATGATTAATCAGTAGATGAACAACGAAGATCGTATCGTGGGAAGAAAACGTGCAGAAATGATGGAGCGGGTTTCGAAGGCAGTAAATAGTTTCTCACGTGCCCTCAAAGCTATAAGCTTCATTTATGAATTTTACCAATTAGCTTTGAGCGACACGTAGCACAAGAAAACCACTTTTCTCATGTGCTCTCAGGCGGATAATGGTCGTGTAAGAATCCGTGTGAGATTGCGCGATAGCCGTCGGATTGGGCTAGACAGATCGATGGTGGAGATTGGGGCACGTAAAGTATTGAGGTGATGTGATAGGCGTTGGATCAAGAGACAGATCGAAAGTGGAGGTTAGAGTGCATAAAGTAGGTGGAAGACTTCGTGCGGGGTGGCCGTTGGGTAAACTAATGAATCAGACGGTGATTGGTTAGGTTTGTTGTGGATCAGATGGTGAAGAAATGATGCATGAAGAAAGTGCTGAAGGAGGTTTCAAATGAAAACGACAAAAAAAACCGGTGAGGGTGAGTGTGGACCGAGAGTAACGGAAAAAGACGACATTGAAGAAAAACAAGTAACTACATCAAAAAACAAACTCCAAAGCTCATGCGAGAACTAGAAACCTGTGTTTTTGGGGTTGTTGAAGGGTCTTTTCCTCAAGTCATGGTCCCAGAGGGAGGAGGTGAGGCCGAGACACCTGCGGAAAACCTTATGGTGATCTTTTCCTCCTAGCTAACCTACTAACTGAAAGAAGGCACAAACATAAGTAAACTAAAGCACAACCGATCTACTCTACGCTACTATACTGGGAATGCAGCTGCTTAAGCAAATGAACAGTTGAACCATAAATCTATGTTATATTGTTGTAATGAAAATACAACTACTTAAGAAAATGAACAAAAAACCATGAATCTATGCTATACTACTGTAATGGAAATACAACTATTTAAGCAAATGAATAGAACCAGGAGGCTACTTAAGAAAATGAATAGAACCATGAAGCTACTTAAGAAAATGAACAGAACTAGAAATCTATGCTATCATACATGTACAATAAAGAGGAGCTTTGGCTGCTCGGGTTGGGCCCTAACCAAAGATCTTCAACCCTCTGAGTTAACTTAGTGTTGGCTCAAAACAGAACTCATATTTATTATAAAACCATGGATTACATAACAAACTATCACCAGTCTTGCAACTCAAAAATAAAGTAGAGTTTTACAATAAGAATTCAAATCCTACTGAGATCCTACGCCTCTCTACTTATACATCTAAAGTCTCCAACGATTTCCTTCCAAATTAGGGAGGCTTGGCTCCCCCACTCAAGATAATCTGGTTTCTGTCCTTTTCACTTACTCGGCTGTCTTCTAGTCCTCAGGATTTCGCTGTTTGCACTCCGAGCTTATGGAGGAATATTTGAATGGAGGGGTAGTAAACAAGGAGGATTTACCTCCTATAATTCCTCTCCCTTGTCCCATTCAAGTTTTGACCAAGGTATTTGCGACATTTCCTTGCTTTCATCCTTCATTCCCGCATTTTTCCTTGTTTTTATCCTTTATTCCTGCATTACATGCACATTAGACCACAAAGCAAACTATCCAAATCTAACTCATCTCATAAACAAAATATAATCAAAAGTATGCAATAAGTTGTGAAAATAGTTGGTTTGACTAAGCTAGGAGGTGAATTAAGGTCAAATAAGGCCCATATAATTACCCAATGATGAGGCTCATCAGTGTCAACCTTGTAGGTTTTGCAATATTGGGACCAATAACACTTCCATATTTATAGTAACTGTGATTGGTAGACTTCCTTGTTCCCATAATTTTGCTTTCAACTTTTCTTGCCACCCTGAATGCCTTCTCCAAGGAATCATGTTCCCAAATGTGAACCTCATATTGGGTGTTATATTTTAAAGTCCCTATGAAGACATCAATCCTATGCAGATCAAGATCATCAGTTACCCTAATATTCAATTTTTGGAAGTCTTCAATGTGCTCCACCATTGAACCGTTTTGTTCGAGATTTATCAATTGGCTGAAGAAGGTGTTACTCTTTGTATCTTCATAACGTTCTATCATTTATTCCATAAAAAATGACCAGGTGACAAGTGGTTTATGAGAACAAAGCCATCTATAGCATACAAACTAATTGGGTTCTAAATATAAAGATGCAATACATACCTTTTGTGAGGGTTGCACATCCTGTAGCTCAAAATATTGCTACATCTGTAGCATCCAAGTTACTGGATCATTTTCATCAAACTTCCTCATCTCTACCTTTGGAATGTGGTGGTTCTTAAACCCCACATAGGAGTTTCTAAAATCGTTATTGATATTTCTTTTGTCTTCATCATGATTTTCATGGATTTCCTTGGCACCAATGAGATGCCTTTCTTCTACCAACTTTGCCAAACCTTCTTTCAATCCTTATATCTTGACATTCATCATTTCTTCCATGTTTGATTTTAAACCATCATTCAAAATTACCATGCCCCTTTTTATATCATCTATCTTAACATTCATCATGGCTTCCAATTCATTTTTTGTTACTTTTTGTGAGAGTGAAATTTGTTGCATTTGGTCTTTCAATTTTGATATATCATGTTGCATTTCTTCCTCTTCTTCATGTGTCATAGTGGAACTTGTGGGTTTCTTACTAGGTGTTTCCATTTTCTTTCTTCGGGGCATCAATTAATGATAATTATGCTTCACTATGCCCTTTTGAATCAATTCAAACTAATTTTTGAAACCAAACTTATGCAAAATTTTAAAAATACTACACACATTTTTTTGCTTCGTAGGAGCTTGATATTGAATTTGTTGTATCTCTGCAATTTCAAATCCTCAAGGTTTGCAATTTCGTGCTATGGTAGCCCTCTGAAACCTCTTTCCAACCCCATAATTTTGATCCAAATTGAAGTCTTCAAGGAAGAGTTAGGCAAAATCTCCCACACTGAACTGATTATATACTTCTTCATTAGAGCAAACTTATATGAAGTTCCCTGTATCACTGTTTCCACCTTCGGACCTGAAAACTCTACAAGGAAAACTAAAGTTTGTTTTCTTTCTGAAATTCTTACGAAATTTCAATATGATACTCAAAGAGAAAGTTATGACTATCTTCCCATGGTCACCTGTTTGGGATGTAATTCAGGATCCTGCAAAAACCCTAACTTCCTTGTATCATATCTCCAAAAAATAGTGAGATAAGATCTTAAATTCAAATTCTAGGTTCAATGATATTTCAGATCAAATCAGTTTTTTTAGCTTCTGAAATGTCGCAGAAAACAAGTTATAGCGAAAATTCCACGATGACCTATTTAGAGTAGCAAAACCCTAAAATCCAAAGCTCTGATACCAAATGTCATGCAACAATCTCAGAAAATAGAAGAGAAGATAGAGCAAGGCCTTCAAAATCAACCTCTTCGAGGGGGAAACCTCCTTTACATTACACAAACAATTCTTTGATAATTCAAATGACACATCCTCCTTTCTATATATAGGATTCTAAGGGGTCACAATATAATCAGAGCCGACAGAATAATAATAATGTAAGGGCACCATAATAATAATAGTGGGATTCTACGGGGCACAAAAATAACAATAAGGGGGCTACACTAATAACAATGAGGCAATAGTGGACTTCTATGGGGTACAACAATAACAATAATGGGGCTACACTAATAACAATGAGGGAATACACTAGTATTATAGGGACCTAACATATTATATGCGGAGGTCCTCTGCAGACAGTCAAGGTTAAGATTATTTCATTTTAATCGCTTTTCGTTATCGCATTGTCATTTCATTCTAGCTTAGTTTCCTTAATTCACTATTTTATCATTTCGTTATAACCCAATTAAATCTCGTTATGTCATTTGCATTTTAATTTCTTTGCAGTCATTTGATGGTTTAGTTTCTTCAATGTTTTTCGCTTAATTATAGTTAGTGTTAAAAGATTGTTTTCACACTTTTAGAATCAGAACTTGTATATACTCTACAGTCAGCGTTAGAAGATTACCTTCATTCTTTTTAGAATCAAAATTTGTATATAATTTGCAGACAACTTTCAAAGGATCGTTTTCTTCTCTTAGAATCATTTGAATCTCAATACTCTATTTTATTGCAACAAGGTGTTTAGGATAGGTTCATAATTTTAGAATAATTAACATAAGATGTTTTAGAAAATACTGACTCATAGATCTCTTTTGTTCTAACATAATTTATTGAAAACTAGTCATAGGAATGATCCTCAATATGGATATGACCTGGTAGATTAGTCTAAAAATCGCTTCACTTCCACTCTTTAATTTGTAGAAATCTAATTCTTACAAATAGGAACCTAGATAACGACGAAAATCCCCAAAACAAATATAACCATCATCTTACAAATTAAAAAAAAAGGCTTCTAGCATATATAGTGCACTTGCACTTCATAAGTTTACCAACTCCAGTCGATAATTTATGCTTGCAGTTTAAGAACATTAAATTGACCAAACAAAGAAGATATATCAGCATGGAGACATATAGAAACTTTTGGTGCCTTTGCAAAAGACTTAAACGCCGAGCACTTGGATGTAGTGTTGAGGCTTTTCTTTCAATCTTTGGATGGAGAGGCTAGGAAATGGTTTAGGTCCTTGAAGGATGCTTCCATTACCACTTGGGAAAAGATGGAAAAATATTTTATGCAAAAATGGGGGGAGAATAGGGATCATGGGTATATTCTCACCAAGTTCAATGCTATGAAAAAGAAACAAGATGAGGACGTCTCAGAGTTCATAAAAAGGTTCAATAAATTGTATAAAAATCTACCTACTGAAATTAAACCTCCACAGGCAGCTGCTGAGGTAGTTTTTTTTATGGGGCCGTTGAATCATAATTTGGTTCCACACTCTAGGAGAGGAAGTCTCGTACCCTGGAACAGAATCAAATTGATAATCTAGAGGTTGAAGCAAAGTTTACATCAACCGGGAAGTCAAGAGGCAAAACTGATTTTTGGGAGAGGAGAAAAGGGAAAGAGGAAGCAAATTCCCCAGGTCAAGGGAAAGAGTATCAAGAACAGAAGATGGAGGAAATGAATAAGTTAATAAGGAAATTATCTAATAAACTTGTGAAACTGGAGCTAGAAAATAAAAACCTTTTTGTGACAAAATCCTCAAGCCCCTAATTGAGGTTTCAATCCTCAATACAAAATACCTCCCTTGAAAACACTACCAAGGGAGAGAAAAGAGAAACAACAACATATTCAACCCCTATTATATATAGAAATTGATCCAAAGGAGCATATACAAGAAGCCAACGAAGTTCAGGGAAACCTATTCTCCTTCTTCTCTGAGGAAGAATAGGAGGTCGAAATGCACGAGGAAGGAAGGGATGATTTAGATGAAACACTAAATGATGGTAAGATTGATGATTACTATAGGAAATTCACTAATTTCATGCAGACACAACTGCATAGAAAATATGATCTTTGGTCTTCTAGAAAGAGATCAAGGGAGCAAGATCAACATGAAGATTCTTCCTCGCAAGACCCTCCTAGACTAGCTGACAAAGGGAAGAAAACTTTAGATCCAATTCTACCAAAACATAAGGAGTCCTCCGACCAAACCTGTTATAAATTTGAAGTCCCCAAAGTAGAGAAATCACCTTCCTCGTCTAAACCAATCTGTGATAAATAAAAAGAACTTGTTGAGGTCATCACTACTGAAGTCGTGCAGTCTTTAATCTTGAAAAGGAACTTGAGAAAGTCAAAATTCCAGCCCCATTGGCTGAATTGTTGAAACAACCAACTTATAAGGCCCAAGTTTCCCAGTTCATGTATCAATCTGCTTAGTCCACTCACATGATATTTTGAATCTCCAAGAAGAAAGGCCAATGGTTGTCTTTGGACCCCATGTTGAAGAACAAGATCCTTCCACAACTCCTTTTTATGTTACCTTAGTAGTGCATGACCTCCTGTTACACAACTACATGTTAGACTTAGGTGCTTCCCAAAACCTAATGCCATTATTTATCATGGAGAAATTGGGGTTGCAAATAACCAGACCATACAGAGATCTCTATTCCTTTGACTCCAAAAGGGTAAAGTGTTTAGGGATGATTAAGAACTTAGTGGTGAATTTAGCTCATGTTCAGTAAAAAGTATAGTAATGGATATTGTATTGGCTTCATCTTTGCAATATTTAGTATGATTTTGTCCAAGTCTTGGGGATCAAATATTGGAGGTTCCATCAAGCTAGATTTGACCTACACTAACATTCCTATCTTTGGTGGAGTAGAGAATCAAGGTTTTTTAAAACAGTTACAAGAGCCGATTGTTCAAATAATGCCCTTGTATATGGGAAATAAAGGGATTTCTCTTGTTTACTGTTAGAAGAGGATAATTTTATTTTGGAAGAGACACAAGTGCAGCCTACAGTTCAATTAGATCAACAACTATGGGATTGCGGTAAAGTATGGAAGTTATATTTTGATGGTGAAAATTCCAAGGAAGGAAATGGGGTAGTGGTGTTCTTGATATCCCTAGAGGGTAGCTTGATCCATATCACATTCAAATTGAAATTTGAGGCAACAAATAATGTGGTAGACTATGAGGCTTTACTTTTGGGCCTACAAGCGATAAGAAATTTGAACATTGAGTGCTTGAATATGTTTGGAGACTTCCAATTGGTGGTAAAGCAGACCAGGAACTAATGTGAAGCTAAGAATCTGAGGTTGAAGGCTTATAGGAATGAGGTTTGGGATTTAAGGGACAACTTGTTCTTGGCTTTCAAAGTCCAATTTCTGCCCAGAGAAGGAAATTGAATGGGCGAGTCATTGGCTATAGTTGTCAACAATTTTAGAGCATCGGAAAATCCACTTCTCAGATATGAGGTCGAAGTCAGATATAGACCCTCAGTGCTAGATCATGTTAGAGATTGGCAGGTGTTCGAGGACGATGAATAGATCAAGTGCTTTATGGAAGTCATTGGGGAAATATGAAATTCTATGATTGATTAAGGGACGAAAGGATAATAGATGAACAACAAACTACTTGGGAGGATGCCATCGCACGACATAGAATTTTGAAACTAAAGGGAAATATTATTCCTCAGGGTCTTGCTCCTTTGGAAATATTGTTCAATTCCAATGACGTAGCATCCAAAATTGTTGAACAAGGAGCTGATGAACAGGTGGAGGAGTGCAACATTGGCTCGGAGAACGAGCTTTGAATGATCAAGTTGTCAAAGGGAATCCCCCATCAATACAAGCAAAGGTACCTAAATATTTTTAGAGACTATAGAGATGTATTTGTTTGGTCATATGATGATTTAAAAACATTTTATACTAATATTATTCAGCATAAGATTCCTCCGAAGAATGGAATGAAGCTCTATAAGAAAAAACTCAGACAAATCAATCCTCTTTTACTTGCATCTATTGAGAAGGAACTAAGGAAATTAGTCCAAGCTAAGATCATTGTACCCCTGAGATACCTCATGTGGGTGGCAAACCTCATTCCTATCAGGAAAAAGAATGGGGAGATAAGGCTATGTGTGGATTTTAGAAACCTTAACAAATCTTCATTAAAGGACAATTACATGTTGCAAAAAATGGATTATATATTACAGAGGGTAGTTGGGTCAACTCATATGTCCATGATGGATGACTTTTCAGGATACAATCAGGTAGTAATGCACCCCAGTGATCAAAAGAAAATTGCATCTACTACACCCTAGGGAACCTTCATGTATGCCAGAAACCCATTTGGCCTTATAAATGTCAGAGAAACTTTTCAAAGGGCGATGGATATAACGTTTGTGGGGGAACAAGACAAATTGGTCTACTTGGATGATATCATGGTTTTCTCTAAAACAGATGAGGAACACATTGAAAATTTGAGGCTCACTTTTGAGAAATGCAGGAATTATGGGTTGTCTTTTAATCCTAAAAAATATCAGTTCGCCCTAAGTGAAGGAGAGCTATTACGGAACATAGTAGCACAAGAAGGGGTGAAGATCGATCCCAAGTGTGTGAAAACCATCGACCACATCTCCCTACCAAGGAATAAAAATGAAGTCCAAGTGTTCTTGGGTAGAATTAACTTCTTGAGGATATTCATACCCAACTACAAAGAGATAGTAAAGGAGATCACCGAGATGTTGAAAAAGGAAAATGAAGTGAAGTGGAACCTAGATTCTTGGGAATCCTTCTCTAGGAATAAAAGAGATTTTGTAGAGGATCCTGTGTTGGTTAGCCTAGATTATTCAAAACCCTTTTACATATTTTCTTTCACGTCCCCTCACCCTGTAGTTGTCATTGTATTGCAGAAGAGTAGTGGAGGGCACGAGCAGCCAATAGCCTTTTTCAGTCAAGTGTTTTGGGATGCTGAATTGAAATATAATATCCTAGAAAAATAGGCTTACGCCCTAGTCAATGACCTAAGGGCTTTCAGATTTTATATTCTACAATCTAACATTGTAGCTTATGTCCTAGCAGTGACCGTTAAAGACATCTTGGTGCGAGGAGATAGTGATGGAAAACGAAGCAAGTGGATTGCTAAAACCCAAGAGTATGACATGGACATTAATCCCACTAAACTCATCAAAAGGTAGGGGCTGGCTAATATATTATCAAAATCAAATTTTCGAGCCTTGGGCATAAATCTATTAACAAAAGAAGATGGAGAAGGGATACAACAACCGATGATCAAGACAATAGTCCAAAAAATTCATGTGAATATGAAACATCCATCTGGTATAAACAAATTGTCCATTATCTGTTGTTTCTAAGATGCTCAGTGAAGTTGGGTAAAGTGAAGTATAGAGCATTGAGATTATAGGCCCAAAAGTTTGTTATATCGTACTGTTAACTGTATTGGAAAGACCCTGTTGGTATCCTAATTTTGTGCTTGGTGGAAGAGGAAATTCGTATGTTGATTGATGAGTTCCATGGTGGCATTTGTGGGGAACATTATAGCTGGAAGGCTACAACTCATAAAATACTCAAAGCAGGTTTTTATTGGCCAAAATTATTTGGATAAGTTCATTCTTATGTTTGGGTTGGTGAGAAGTGTCAAATATTCATTGAGAAACAGAAACTAGATCCAGTTCCACTAATCCATGTTTTTGTTGAAGAACCATTCATGCAATGGGGATTGAATTTCATTAGAGGAATACACCCACCTTCTAACAGCCAACATAAGTGGATACTTACAACCACTGACTATTTCACTAAATGGGTGGAAGCAATCCTAACCGGAAATGCAACCGATGTTGTAGTCATAAAATTTTTGGAGGAAAACATCCTTGCTAGGCTTGGCTGTCCTAAGAAAATCGTGACTGATAAATCTCAAGTTTTTAAGTCTGCAAAGTTTATTATTTTTTGTCAAAAATTCAAAATTATAATTGGTCATTCCACTACCTATTATCCATAGGGGAACAATTTGGTTGAGGCTTCAAATAAAACGTTAGTAAGGATCCTAAAGAAAACAATTGCAGAAAGCTAGAGAAATTGGGACTCAGAACTGAAATTCGCCTTATGGGCGAATAAGGTCACAACTAAAAGATCCACTATGAAATCTCCTTTTGAATTGGCCTATGGGAAAGCTGTGATTTTCCCCATACAACTGACCATGGCCGTTGCCAAAGTCTTATAAGACTTTGAAGAAGTGTCAAACTCCTTGAGTTGAAGGATAAATAAACTTGTGGAACTCTAGGAGAGTAGAGAGCATGTGCATCACAAATTGATCAGTTATCAACAAAAAATGAAGTCCTTGTTTGATAAAAAGGTAAAGGACATGCCCCTCTAATATGGGGATCTAGTCTTGAGGTGGGGTCTTAGAAGAGAAGACAAAGGGAAATATGGAAAATTCGATCCTTTATGGTTCAACCCTTTCAAGATCGCATAATCAAAAGGAAATAACACTTTTTTGTTGGAAAACTTGGAAGGTGAAGCACTCGAGCTGCCGATTAATGGGCAATTCCTGTAATATCCCTAGTGAAAATTCCATGTAATAAATGTTAAAAACAATAACCACACATGACTGGGACACTTATTCCAAGCTAAATGTTGGGCAAGACATCATGCAGGGTGTTCATTTGGTTGTTTATGGCTAAGGAAATTGGCAAAGGTAATGGCTAAGGCATTAAAAGGAATTTTGGCACATTTATTTATGAAAATAATGGAAATTAGTAGAAAAAGGAGGTGAAAGGTCATAGATTGCATGTGAGAAGGAAAATGAAGTAAAATAATGGAAAATGAAGAAAATAGAGGCCTCATCCATAAAAAGGCTTCCGAGGATTAGTTGGTAACCTTTTGTCAGTTCAATGTTCGAGCTCTCTCTCTCATTATTCTCTCTCTCTCTCATATTCCTGGATACTTAGAGTTTTCTTGGAGCACTCTTGGTGGTTGTGGCATACTTGGATTTTTGGAGCAAGAAGGCAAAGGAAGAGCAGGGAAGTGCAGGAAGGCATCAACATCAACAACTACATCATATTTTCTTGCAGGTACCGAGTTGTATGTGTGATTTCTTCACTAGTTTGGATATGCATGGCATATGCATGTGGATTCTTGGTCATGATCTATCATTGACATGAAGGATTGTCTAGATTGACAATGGATTTCCTAGCCTTGTCATTTCTTGGATAGCCATGGTGATTGTGGGTTTACTTTCATTTCTGGTTTTTGGTTGATTCTCATGTTGAGTTACTAGTCTTGGAGCTTTGGTTGGACAAATGCTCTAGAGCCTTGTACCAACTTGGGTTGAGTTACTAGTCCTGAAGCCTTGGTTAGAAAAATGCTCTGGACCCCTTGGTGGGTTGAGTTACTAGTCCTGGAGCCTTGGTTAGACAAACGCTTTGGAGCCCGGTCAAAGTTGTGGGTTGAGTTACTAGTCTCCGAGCCTTAGTTGGACAAATGCTTTGAAGCCCTGGAAGGCTTGGATAGAGACCAATAAGATGATGGTTTTTTGATGTCTGACCGTGAGGTGGAATAAATGTTTGATGGGTTGAGGTGGATGGCCTCTAGAAGCCTTAGATGAGTTTGCTTGGAATATGGCACAAGGGTGAGTGGTTGAAGAGAGATTTGGGTCAGCCATTCTACGATCGGGTGGAACGTGGTAGTCCCATCTCTAGTTAGTTCATTGCATTCATTAATGAGAAACCCATTCCCTTGATTTACGTGTGTAAAGGTATTGATGTATTTATGGATTTGATGGTTGATATGTTTATTGTATTTATGTTCCTATTATGCTGGTTATATGTACATTTTATGACAACATCTATGTATGGCTCTCAACATGTTTTTAGTTTTATGTGAATGGATAATGTGTCATGACCTAATAGATGATAATGCAACAAATGGCATGAGGGAACAATGGTTCATGGTGATTCTTAGGTAAGTATGAGATACCTACACCTAACTCTATTATTTACACCTGTAGATTACATGTCGATGATATGTTTGACGAAATGTCTGTCATGGCTAGTAGGGTTCTAGTTAAGGTCTTGAACAATTATTTTCGTTACTGCTATCATTTCCATGTTAAATTACTGATCTAAAGAGATGATTTTGTTTTGGGCAGTGACCTAGGCTCTGGGCTTGAAAAAGTGGCTCAAGTCTCGGAGTTGCTGGCACGACACTGATAAGTTTGGTCCACAGTTGCTAGTAGGCAGACCTATGAGAGCAACTTTAGGTTGTTGGTCGCTCCCTTGCCCATAGCATGAGAGTGACTGTTGGTACCATCCCATGACCTCCTTTTTCCTCCTAAAACATATCATTTGCCTACTTCTTTCCATCATATATCTCTTAGATCCCTTGAAAATTGATTAGTTAATAGTCCTATAGTTATTAAAATGCATTAAAATTGATTTAGGAGTTTTATGTTAACGAATTAGGAGTTTTTGGTAAAATGGCTATAGGAAGTTCCAACATCCTGTAATTGGTTCATTGTTTGACATGTGGCATGACAGCTAGGCTAGAGCGAAGGGTAGGGATGAAAAGTAGAATGTCCAAGCATGGACGAATACCTATCCTACAGCAGAATCGACCCTCCTACATGCGTGATCAATGAAGGTCAACGTATAGCATGTTGGCGACAAAGGCAGCAACAACAAAGCATTCTAAATTGATTTAGTTTTGTTCCTTTTTGAAATCAGTTTAGGATAGAAACATTTTGAAAATCACGACATGTTAAAAGCGGCAACAGCCACATCATGAATGTACATTTGTTTTCGAAATGTAGGGGTTGTAAAAACATATGTAAACACAGTTCTGAGTAGTCAATAGTTGGTTATCGTTGTATCGTTTGAAAACAGAGTTTGAACTTAATATCAAAGACATAGTTGCAGTCACGATCTTTTCCTTGTTGCGTTGATTTGATAATCGGTTGATCACAGTCCAGTATACCTATGGAACGCGGACGGGCCCTGCGTTAATTTGGTATACTGTCATTTCCTTTTCATTTGCAACTTAGGGTATTAAATGATATGCACAGTAATTAGAATTGGTTGTTGATTTCAATAGAATGCGTATGGTTTATGTTTATGATAGTGCTTGAACAGTTCATCACTGAGATCGTGAATCGTATCCTGTAAGGAATTCGATCCTTTGTTGTCTTTTAAAGCAATGTCATGAACTCTGTTATCATTTCAAAGTATTCTTATGATTTCTGTATGTTTTTATCTTGCATGAATATTAGTGAACGCTGAGTATTTGCTGAACAAGGGTTTTATGCATAATGTCTCTGTAAGGAGATTGAAATCTTGGTTTGTAGTAATACACAGTGTTTTAATTTGGTAAATGAATTGAATGACAATGTTGTAATTAGGTAGATTAACTGAGTGACCTAAGTGTTTGGGTGATAGGTAACATACCTCAATCTTCCGTAAAGAAGTCCTGTGACCTACCATCATAACCACTTAGCTAATAATCCTTTATGTCTATATACTTTAGACGCATTCCTCTAAGTCTACACATCCTGGTCGATAATAAATATAGCCTAGTCTAGCACCCTAGACAGGACACTACATTTTGGCGCCATTGCCGGGGAGGTGTACTTAAAGGATTTAAAAAGAAAAAAATTTCAATAAACAAAAATAAGCAAAAACACAGTTAGAAATCATGTTCATTTATGCCTAGATTTAGAGATAGTCAGGGTAGATTCATAAAAACCCCCCACCATTCAAAAACTAACCCATCATCATCAGGAGCAGACTCTTTAGGGAACTCAACACCAGCTGAGGAAGTCATCATACAAGCATTAGAGGATAAACAAAAGTTAGGATAGAGACTTACTCTCATCGAAAGGCAAACTTTATTAACACATAAATCGCAGAAGAAGTACTTTCCTAGGTCTTCCACACAAGGAGAAAGTAGCACAGTGACCAAACAATCTTTCTTTAATCTCCTCTTTAAAACAAGTGACACTGACACAGAGAAACCTATTAGAATGGTTGAGGAAGGAGATGGATCAGTACCAAATCAAGGACATAGAGATGAAGAAGAGTCAACTTTTAAGTTTCATATACATGAACCACAAGAAGATGATGAGATCAAAATGAAGAACATACCTCCATCCGTGCTACCAAACTTTTATGGTATGGCTTCAGAAGGTCCAGACTCATTCTTGTTCGAGTTTGACATTATATGTCAAACATATGGCTATACAGATGATGCCCATAGGCTTAGACTCTTCCTAGCGACATTAAAGGCATCAACCTTAAGATGGTTCATGAGGCTTGGTGAGCATGCTATAGTTGATTGCGATGGCATGAGAAGAATATTTCTAAGGAAATATCAACCTTACTGTAGATCCAAATATTCTAAAGATGATATCTTTAGAATGAGCCAACAAGAGGATGAAACCTTAGAGGAATACTTAGAACGGATTGTCTACAACTTACAAAAATCCAAACACCGAACTATGCCTCTTGATCTGATCCGCACAATATTCTTGAAAGGAATCCGAGAAGAATACATGGATGATCTTAACTTGATGGGCAAAGGTGACATTTCTACTTTACCCTTTTAAGAAATCGCTGAGTTATGCGAAAAGTATTCAAGGAGCAAAGCTAAAATGGGAAAAAGAACCCTGTCATCCAAAGTCACAAAATCTAGCTCAGCAAGTGTCACAAGGGCTGAAATAGGGAATCTATTAGAAGAGTTTAAAACAGATCTGTTAAGCACCCTAGGGAACCAAATTGACACTCTAAAATCTAAAAAGAAACAAGAAGCTGAAGATCAGATAATGGCTATTTTCTGCCCAAAATGCCGGAAGAAACATGCATTAAAAGACTGCCCATTAGAAAACATCCAAGTTTGTGCTTTCTGTACTAAACATCATGATATGTTTAACTATCCTAAAGTTAAGGTTTTGCAGAACTGTAATATGGTAGCTAATGCAGAGATGGAAAGCGTGTATTACATGGGCACAAAGAGACCATGGCAGCCAAGGCTAGCACCTCAAGGTATGTTTCCAAATCAAAATTTGCAATTTCCTCTAAATGATCAAATGTATGCACAAAATTCATGGAATGTACCCATGCCATGGCAGTACCAAAACCACCCACAACAACAATGGAGACCATCTCAACACTACTCTCAATATTATCATACATATCCTCAATCATACCCACCATATTCACAACCATATCAACAATACCATCAGCCGTATTCATCACATTCTCAACCATATCAGCAGTATCCTTAGCAAGTTGTTTATCAGCCTCAACCTACTCAACAAGCACTACCTGCTCCTCCACCAATAAATCCACCACAACTACAATTTCCAGCTAACTCACAACCTTCCAGACCTACTCAAATTCCTACTCAAACTGTCCCAAATCCAAATAATAGAGCAGAGAGGCCAGCCTACAATGTAGAAGAGGGAACCTCATATCCCACACTACCCTTGCAAAATATCAACTTGAGGTCTGGTAGGGTACTCCACAAATATTCTCCAATAACAGATAAGCGAGAAGAAAACACAGAAAATGAAAATGAAATGAAAAATCAAAGAAAACCAAACGATGATACCAAAGATAAGCAAATGCAACCATTGCATCCACCTTTTCCA
>APFE031526971.1:66218-126079 GCA_000404065.3 Pinus taeda | reverse complement strand
AAGTTACCAATTCGAAATATTAAGATTTCCAATTCGAAATTATTAAGATTCAAATTCCAAATAAAGCATGAAAAATAGTTAGACAGTCTAGTCTAGGCAGTATTTCATTTAAAACATAATTGTTTGTCTAAATTTCTTAAGTTACGTGTCAACCCTTGGCTATTCAATGCACAATTTGCAAAGGGTATTCTAGTTACGAAATTTTAGGTTTATCAGTAAGTGGCTTTCATGGATTGCAAACACACCCAATATGAATAGTTGTTGCCCCCTTAGGAGTCAGGACCTTTACCCCAAAGGGCACTTCAGTATAACTATTTCTATCACACCTTCACTTGATTTTTTTCAATGGATTTCATCACTGTTTGTTGAGACAATTTGAAGGCCCAATTACAATTTAGGTTCATGCAAGGATTACTAGAGTCTCAAGATCATTATTTTTTATTTTCATCTTTTTAGTATTAACTTGTGAGTTTTCAACTGATGTAACATATCACTTTCGGATTTCCATTTTAGAAGAGAGGCTAATTTGCTGGAGTTTCAAATTTAGAGATTTAGTCAGGTAAATCTAGTGACTGCAATCTTGATGAAATCAGATGTGCATACAGCTTGCTTGAATTGCAATTAATTAACATTCAATTCTGATGAAATCAGACTTCAAATAGCTCCAGACTTCAAATATAATGCTAACTTCAAAGACAAACACCCTGCTCGCAGCTCCAGACGACAGCAAGATGAAAATACCCAGGAATAGACCAACGCGTGGGCTTTAAATTATGTTTTTTTCGCAATACGTATTCAACATGTCGAAATACGTTAGGGCAACGTATTCTACGAACCAAATACGCGTATTCGAAATTTAGGACACGACGGAAAACGTAGAATACGTATTCAAGTTTTCATGACACGTTGAAAATCGTATTCGACACGTATTAGGGCCGTTTTCGTGTCCAATACCTAAAATACGGGACACGGGACCCTGGGGGACGTGTCCTGTGACTTAGGGTAGCATCAATTTCAAGGGAAGTACAAGTGACTGAAAGTTTGGCTCCAGACTGAAAGGGAGAAGGGGTTGGTTTACAGTCTTCCATGTGAAATTGGCGTAGAAGATCACAGGCATTCTTGGACTGAGAAAGGGAAATACCTTCTTTGGATTGCATGACTTGAAGACCAAGAAAATAATGCAAGTGTCCTAAGTCTGTCATTTCAAGCTTCTTTTAAGGTTGGACTTCACATGGTTTATAAGGTTTGGATTACTACCAATAAAGATAATATCGTCAACATAAAAAAGAATGATAATAGACCTACCCACTTTCTTGGTGTAGACAGTATTGTCAGAATGACACCTAGAAAAGCCAATATCTAAAAGAAAGCTATCTATTTTGTCATACCAAGCTCGAGGGGCTTGCTTGAGACCATAAAGGGATTTCTTAAGCCAACATACAATGCCGGAGTCTATTTGTATAAAGCCAGGAGGTTGTTCCATATAAATTTCTTTATGCAAATCCCCGTGCAAGAAGGCGGATTTAACATCCATTTGATGGACTTCCCATTTGAAGGAGGCAACAAGGGAAAGAACAAGGCGGATAGAATTCATTTTGGCAACAAGGGAGAAGGTTTCAATATAGTCAATGCCTTCAACTTGTGAAAAACCATTAACAATAAGACGAGCTTTATGTCTATCAACTTTTTCATTTGGTCCAAACTTGTTTTGTAAACCCATTTGCATCTAACAAGTTTTTGTCCCTTTGGAAGAGGAACAAGGTCCCATGTATCATTGTCCAATAATGAACGATATTCTTCATTCATAGTTGTGTCCCAATCTGGATGGCCTAAAGCTTCTGTAAAGGTGTCAAGATCATAATTCACTGAAGCTTGAGCCAATAAAGAAGAGGCTCTATCAAACTGAAAACGTGTATGACATTGATCTGTAGGATCACCTGCAAGAGCACCTGCTGCATCTCGAGTAGAGCAGACCCATTTTGGAAGTTGAGGAGTTGAAGGAGGATCCCGAGAAGGTGGGGGAGGATTGTCATCCTCACTGTCATCATTTGAAGAAGAAATATTTTTAGAAGTAGAAGGGATAGAGAGAGGTGGCACATTTGCCGAACTAGGCTTGTAGACCGATATATTTTCAGCAAACTTTACATCTCTTCTAATGATAATATTTTTGGATTTAGGTTGAAGAAGTCTATATCCTTTGACATCTTCAGAATATCCAACAAAAATACATTTTTCACTCTTAGGTTCTAAGGCTTTATGTTTCTCCTCTGGAATATAGGCCCATGCTTCACTTCCAAAAACACAAAAGTGACTTACATCTAGTTTAATTGAGCTCCATGCTTCTTCTAGAGTAATATTCTTTAAAACCTTAGTAGGAGTGCAATTTACTATGTAATTTGCATAGTTAATTACTGTTGCCCAAAAATCAAGACTAAGTCTTGTAGATTGAAGCATACAATTAGCCATTTCCTTTAAGGTGCGATTCTTCCTTTCATCTGCATCATTTTGTTGCGGAGTATATGGAACAATATATTTCAATTGAATTCCATGTTCAGTGCAAAAGTTGATGAATTTGTTGTTAACATATTCTCTGCCATGATTAGATCTTAGCTTAAGAATTTGATGTCTAGATTGTTTCTCAACAAAGGCCTTAAAGGCCAAGAACATGTTAAAGACTTCACTCTTGAGTTTTAAGAAGTATACCCAAGTGGGTCTGGAGAAATCATCAATTAAAGTTAAGAAATACTTGTAGCCAGAGAATGAAACAACTGGAAGCAAACCACATAAATCACTATGCACAAGTTGTAAAGGGGCTGAGGTGTGCCAAGAGGCACATTTTTCAAAACTATTCGGATAATGTTTTCTGAGTACGCATCCGGAACAAACACCATCTTTGCAAGATACCATAGGAAGACCTATCACCATATTTTCTTTACATAGATTTTGAAGGGAGCGATAGTTTAAATGACCAAATTGCTCTTGCCAAAGTTTGCTCACTTCATCATTATGAACAACAAATACCGAGGGAAGAGTTGATGACCCAAAGTTGTTAAACTTATACAACCTTGTAGAATCATCAACAATGCTAGTAGCTAAAATCTGTCTAGGATCTCTTAGGTCCTGAAGCACAACATCATGAGGTGAAAATTCAACGATTTTACCTTCACCTGAATGGGTTATATGATATACAGATAGAAGGTTGCAGGATAAGGTAGGAACACATAATACATCATTAAATTGACCATTGTCTAGATGAATACCTTCAGTCCCTATTGTTATCCTTACAATTTCCTACGCTGAGGAGGAGATCGAGAAGGATAACCTCAAACCACTTTTAGCTCAGTAGCTAGTCCTACTAAGCTCGAGAGGGATCTCTCAAAGTTTTTGTTAATGAATAGCTTTAAAGAACAAAGTTTTTAGGCTAGATATGTATGTTTGTTTGTGTGTTTGTGAATTTGAGATTTTAGGGTTTGCTGGACTAGGGTTTAGAGCCAGTGATTAGGTCTAGGCTTTAGGAATGAGAGACAAATATAGAAAGGAGCTAGGCATCTGAAGACTATGGTGTACTTGAAATATTGCCAATGTAGTATAGATTAGAAAGTTCAGAAGATACTAATGAGCATATGTAAGTATGAGTTCATTAGCTTTTAGGAGAAATAAACACAACTATGAACAACACATAAACAGAGCTTGAAATCAAGAATCCTGTCTATTTAACTACAAGGTAATTCATAGATAGAATACAAAGCATGTGAAGAAAGATAATTTATCCATTCGAAACTAATAGAAAGATTGAACAAACACCATACACTCACAGAACTAGAGTTCCTGAAAAATAGCGGCAACTGCTTCTGTATTAGTTGAAAAGATCATAACATCTAAGCCTCCTCCACAAAAGTCCAACCCTTCTCTTAGAAAAAGAAATGATACACATAGACTCACTTAGCCCACTCGCCACCTTCAGGAGTCGAATTCCTAGGTTGTGGAACTAAGTCCAAGATTTTCACAACCAACAGGTGAGAGTGAGAAGGTAAAACTCAAACACTTCTTGGAGACTTTGTTTAGGAGTTTGCTTCCTCAATGAGCCCTATTAAACATCAAAAACAACCTATCATGTACATTTATTCATGCTTACATTATCTAACCTCGAAACAAGTTCCGTTACATTAAGAGTTTTGACTTTGACCAAGTCAAATTGAAAGCTAGTAAATTTACATAGTGAAATTTACAATAAAAAACACAGGAAATTGCAGAAGTGCATCGCCGACTTTGAGCCCATTTTCAGGTGCCTTCCTCAGGTCCAAATGAAGATATGAGAGAACGGTTAACTAGCTTTTCAAGTCTAGTTTCCAAAACGCCCTGAATTTTTGAAAATGACCCATGCAAAGGCCTTCAAAAATCAAATCTCTCAAGGTTACTCCAGGAGCGCAACACCTGTCAAAAAGAGGTCTAGAAAGCTGATTTTTGGCCACTTTTTTCATTTTTCTCAAAATTTAGGCCTCTGGAAAATCTGAAGAAATGGGTTTTGAGAGGAGGCCAAGGGCTTTCCAAAAATGTAAACTTTTCTTGAATTGGGTGCTTGAAGAAGGCGCTGTGCGTTTGGGACTGCTAATTTTCAGCATAAGGCACCAAAATTTACCAAAAACCAAACATGATCAAAATTTCCTCAAAATTGGTCAAGAGTTGTAAAATGAGGCATGCTAAGCCCTTATGGATGCTTCAACAAGCATCTCCATGTTTCCTTTATCATTTTGGTCCTTTTGGGCTTCTTTGAGTTTGTTTTCAAGCTGCTTGACCTTGACATTGTAAATCATGTTCTGAGCTTGGTAATGGTGTGCCATGTGCCTTAACAGCTGATTGTCTCTATTAGCTTTGTCTAGAAGCTTCTCCAAATAGTCATTGACCCTGTTTAACCAATCCTCTTTGTCTTGATTGACCTCTAAAGCAATTTTGTCCACTAGGTCTAGCTCCTTATTCAGTAAGATGTGTTTTTCTTCTTCCTCTAATGCCTTCTTAAGCCCTTTAGTTCTTGGTCTCTTTCTCTTCCCTTTTCCTTGGGTTCCTTCAGGGTCATTTGTCTCCATCACTGCTTTTCCCTTGCCAGCTTGCTGCAATAGTTTGGTTTTCTCTTTCTCCATGATCAATTGTTTTTCCTTCAGTTGACTATTTTCCTGTTCTAGGAATGAGATGATGAACCTTGCTCTTGCCATGTTGACTGTGAGTCCCTTGATCTGATAATCTTTGTCTCTGATCATCCGCTGCATGCTTGAAACCTCATTTTCTGCCTCCAGGTCAACCAACTCAAACTCATGCTCAACCAAGTCCTTATCCTGCACTGGTGGTTCCTGTTTGGTTGATGTAGAAGGCTTGGCCCCTTTCTCACCATGAGAAGCAAATACAAGCCTATGTCCTCTTTTGTACATCCTTGTCACCTTAGGTTTAGGTGCTTTAGGCATTTCCACTGATTTGCTAGAAGACCCAATTTCCATTTGTTGTGTTGGCATGATAGAAGGTTGAGCTGCCACATTAGATTCATGCCATTTCAGCGCTATCTCCAAGAAAGATTCCCATGTCATATTCTTCTTTGCAAGTTGATGAAGGACTATAGTCCTGATCAAACTATGATGAAATAGACTAGGATAACATTCCTTGTTCTTCATCGGTATCCTCTTTGACATCTTGTTAAGGCTCCTACACAGATAGTTGCACAGATTGAGTGGTTTCTGAGTTGTAAAGTGCATTAGAAGCCGAATGTGATAGGCATATAGTTTAGAGAATCTTCCTTCACTTGTGAAGAATTTCATGACAACTTTAATCAAGGGAGCATACTTCTCCAACAGGTACCTGACATGTATGATATGAGAATGTTTTTCCCTGTATGGTGTTTTCAAGAAAGGTTCAAGATCAAAGTTCATCCCCTTGAACCAATATTCACTGTGATTTGGTAGCCCTATACCATGTGAAATAGAGGCCACTGAAAATGTAAAGTCAACATCAACAATAATGACACTTTCTCCTTTCAAATGAGTAGCAATCCAATCTGTCAACTACTCATGAAAACTCAACAATTTAATGTCAAAGAGCTGCTTGTCATGTTTTATTCAGTGTTGGATTTACACATGGTAATGATGGACCTTGGAAACCCTAGTGACCTAATGAAAAACCTTAAACTGAATGGAATGATGATGATGACTTATATGAGGAGAACTTGCTTATTATGACAGCTTCATGTGAATGAGATAGGTGACTAACATAAGTGACTTTTCCAAAAGACTGAACTCATTCCTAGACCAAATTTTACTCTGTAAACCTAGTGACATGGTAAAATTTGATTTTGAGACTCCTGACAAGCTTAGTAAAAGCACATTTGATCACTGGTGATAGGCAAACAAGACTGACACTAACACCTACAACGCTAAGAGATCTATCATCACCAATATATATATCTTTGGTGTTACAATCATTTAAAGAAGAAAACATGGCTTTGTTTTTGGCCATGTGATAAGAAGCTCCACAATCAATGAGCCACTCATGAGAGTGAGAAGAATAAGATACATTTAGTGCATAACCAGACCGAGATGCTCGACAACCGCATGCAGAAAGTGTTATTCCTGAAGAAGAAGTTGAATTTGAAGAGTGCTAAAAATTGTTGAAGTTTCTAAGCCTACCCATTAGAAACCGTCCATGCACTTTACTGATTTATTCTTACCTAGTTGTTCCGTTACTTAACAAGTTATTTACAATATAAATACTGAAAATAAACACTAGTGCATGCTCAACATATTGTAGATCATTAACTGAAGGAAATAGAAACAAGCACACAAAATGACATCGTTATTTTTGGACCAATGTCCCCGGAAAAACCCAATGCGGGAAAACCAGTGCAGCGATCTGAGGGCTTTCTTATTAAGCAATTTCAGAGTACAATCTGGGTGCCAAATTCGGCTTACTCAACAGAGAATGCCCTTGGCAGTAGTACCTCTCAGTCTGAGACAAATGTCCCGGCTGAAAGCTCGGATAAACCCTCCAACAGTTCCTCAGCTCCAATCTGCCCCAGAAACCCCAACGTCTTCCTTTCTGGACTACGTCAGCCTCTCTCTGCTTAGCGCTGGCCCTGCGTCACATTGAATGGGCCTACGTCAGCCTCAGGAGGCCCTGCGTCAGCCTTCTGGCCCTCTGCGTAAGTTACATTGGCCTCTCTGAAGCACGCGCAGCTCCTGGCTGCCTCTGCGTGAGCCTTGGTTGCTACTGCGTCACTCTCTCTGGCTCCCGTGCTAATCTCTCGGCACTATCTCTGCCTCTTTGTCTCTCTGTGCTCACTGCCCCTCAGTTTCAACTCTGATCACTGATTCTATCTTTGTTAGCAAACCCCGCTCTAGAGAATAGAATGACTGATTATCTGGTGTGTTATCCAAGTGACCGTCAAGCCTCCTCTCATACTTTTCTCGTTGACATATCAACGACTGAGATTAAGTCCCTAATCAATGACTAAGACTAGATCTGGATTGATCCATGTCTTTTGGACCATTCTAACACAGTTTTATATTAATCCACATTAATATTTTAATTTCGATAAGTTTAGACTTAGGGACTCCATTAAAAATATTAATTATTTTAATATTTCTCAAACTGTTTAGAATTTGCCCAAACCCTTTTTGGGTATTAGAGATCTCATGTGCCCTAACCTCTCCACCAAATTTCGTGGCTAGAGTACATCCAATGCTACCCCAAATCAACACTCCCTCTTAGCGAGGACTGTGCTCTAGCAATACTCCTCACTGAGCATTACTTTGATCATCCGGCATCGGTCCTTGTGCTGATGCTAGGCCTGCTGCCCACCATCCTCTGCATTGTTGTATCTTGTACTGCTGCCCATGGTTTTGCCACTGTTGCATTTGTACGAAAGCTCCCTCTACATTTGTGCTGCTGCCCATGGCTTTGCCACTACCACTGTTGCATCTGCACCAGTGAAGATAATATCGGCAATATATCGCCGAATATTGAAAATATCGCGATATTGTTGGCGAGCCGAAATATCGCCGAGAAAATTTCGCGATATTTCCGAGATATCGGCGATATCTCTACAAAATATCGCGAGACGATATAAAATATCGCTGGGTGTGTTTTGTCGTGGCTACAAAGAGGAAAAATCGTTTTTTTCTTCATTTTTGTTTCTGAGTGTTGGAGAAGGAAGGGGAAGAGTTTTGTGGTGGTTGTTGAGGAGGGTTTGAGGATCAAACAACGATTATCACCACCAACTACAATTTTTTTTGTGGATCAAAGATTGAAAAATAGTGAGACAAACTTCATTTCTTCCATTAACAGGTATGTTCTTAAAAACCCTGTGTTAATGATTTTTTCATAGATTTAGGGTTACGCTTGCTTGCCTCTTTGCCTACCAACATTTTGTTTGTTTCTTTTTTTCCATTTGCTCTGATTTTCATGCCCATGAGCCAATGCAAGGGTTTTCTCCATATTTGTACAACAAGCTTCATTTTTTTTCAACTTTCTTATGCACCCTATTATTGCCATTTTTGATTCACATTGCAAAATGCAAATAATGTAATTTTTTTAAAATGAGGTGGTTATTGCTTATTTTTTTGTGTTGGGGGGTTTAATGCCAATTTTTTGTTTTTTTTGTGCCCTAGGTGTGAATTAGTTCACTACAAATGTCAAATATGCCAAAAGCCTTGGACCCATTTTGGGAGTATGGGGAGGTTGTTGGTGGGGCAAATCAGGGATATACATCATGCAAATTGTGTGGGACCAAGATGTCAGGAGGGGTTACACGATTGAAATACCGTCTGGCTAGACTCCCTGCACATGATGCAGATGTAAAGCCTTGTATGGTTTCTAGTGCAGAGGTTATACAAAAAGCTCTTGAAGCAATTGTTGAACAAGACAAAAAGAAAGCTGCTAGGGAGAGGCGAATGGTCTCAGATAGATTGCTACTAGTTTTATTTGTTTTGCAACTTTTGCATATAAGTTTATAACTCATGATGATGAAATACTTTTAAAGTTTTATATATGTGATGTTATTTTGTTTGAGTCCTTGATTGGACAATTATCAGGGATCAGCAGGATTTCGTATCGCCTTTGAAGTTTGATGTATCGTTTCTATTTGACAATATATATATCAGTGCCTTCTTCATATTTATGTGCCAATGTGTTTAGTTCATGTTGTAATTGCTTTATATGTTTAGAAATCTGAAAAAAATGAATATATTATGTATTTTTTATGCTTGCCAATATTTGCCGATATTTTCGCCGACATTGCCGATAAGATATTTTCTGGACCCTTGCTGATATTTTGCCGATATCGATATTTTCAACACTGATCTGCACTGCATCTCCTCTTATCATGTTGCATCGTGTTGCCTACTGTTGCACTGCAACTCAGTTACGAAGAAGTAAGTAACTGATCTCCCAATTCTGACCTCTCTATTAGGCTAGAGACCCTCCTGACGCTGAAGCTCCCTTTGCTGTTGACAAGTGCTCACTTTCTGACCTTTGTGTCACTGCAACAACTCCCTGCATCTCGCACCGTTACACACCTCTTTGTGCCATCCTGCACTGGTGTAACACTCCCGTGCCTCTCGCACTGCTGTAACCTGCTAGCCTCACGTTGTCTCAGGACTCCTGCACTGTAGCTTTCTCTGCTGCTCCATCCGCATCCATCTCTACTCACATTAGTCAGTCGTGTTACTCCTCTTCGGGGCTCCCGTAGCAAGGTCTAATCCAAGAGGCTGGGTACCTCGAGGATCTTGCCCCTTACCGCTTGTAGTCTGTCTGACTACAACAAGATGTCTCCCCACTTCCGCTCAAGTGGTACGTGTGCACTCATGGCACAGTCATCGTCTGTCTCCACTTCCTTCTCTGCCCTTGTTGGTGCTGCTTTAGTCTCGGAAGACTCTCCCTTACTCTTCTTCCTTGGACACTGGGTTGCATAATGACTCAGCTCCCTACAGTGGAAGCACTTGATCTTTGAGAGATCCTTCTTCCGCTTTTCTTGTTTTCCCTCAGATGCTAGGGCAACATCTTCCTCCTCCTTTTTGACTCCGATCCACTTACTGTTGCTTCCGGCCTTTGTCTGTTGTCTGATCTCTTCTTGGCGAAGAGCCACCCACATTTCATCCCAAGGTGGAAGTGTCCCTCTACCCAGTATACTCTGGACAAATACCTCCCAGTCTTCTGAGACTGCATTTAGGGTTGTCCTCACCATCAATTCCTGATCCGGTGTGGCTCCTATGGAAGTTAACTGATCTCGAATCTCATTTAGTCCTCCGAGGAAGGTGTCAATCGGTTCTCCCTTCTTAATCTGATATGACCTCATTTGATTTTATAGTAACGTCCTTCTCTGCACAGAAGTATGCTGTTACAATTTCTTTAGGGCCTTCCACATCTCATTTGTTGTTTCCTTCTCGACAATGTGTGGTACTACATGGTCCTTGACCCCGTCAAGGATGATGCTCTTAGCCCTCGCCATTGCCTCCTCGTACTTGTCATTCTCAACTGGATCGACTGGGATAGCTATCGTCCTTAAGGCGAAGTGCTAGACACGATTTCTGTCAAGTTCGGATAAGATTCTGGCCTTCCAGACTGTGAAGTTTGAGGTTCTGTCTAGTCTGTCCTGGTCTCGTACTCCGTGTAGTGCCATGCTACTCTTCTACTTCCCTCTTGGAATTTCTCGATGTGACTCCCTCCGAGTCTCGATTTCCCTCATGGAAATCCTTTTGTTGATGTCGAGATGCTCCCTACTCTGATCACCTGTGCAACAACACTACTAATCCAGATTTTTTCGCTAGAAACCCTCGGTAGCAACTCCCTCCTCTTTGGCCCTGCCCTGTCAGGTACTATTCTGACTACATTACCCCACCAGCTCCACTCTGCAACTTTCCCACAACCTCCTAAACCTCAGCAACCTGAAGGTGAGAGCTCCTAGGCTCTACGCAATCCTGGCACCAACAACTTGGCCTCCTCAGCCAACTGCGTCACATCCCTTTGCATGGCTCTGCGTGAACCTCCCTTTGCCTCCTTTGGCCTCTGCGCTGCCTCTTCCTGGCTCACCCTTGATGACGCAGGCATTGCATCACCCTTCCCTTGGGACAACTATTTTTTGCTGCTATTGCTCTGCTCGGCTGATGTCCTCAGTTCTCTTGTGATCTGCAACCACACTCTGATACCATGTTGAAGTTTCTAAGTCTACCCGTTAGAAACCATCCATGCACTTTACTGATTTATTCCTACCTACTTGTTCTGTTAGTTAACAAGTTATTTACAATGTAAATACTGAATATAAACACTAGCGTATGCTCAACATATTACAGATCATCAACTGAAGGAAACAAAAACAAGCACACAAAATGACACTGTTATTTTTTGGACCATTGTCCCTGGAAAAACCCAATGCAGGAAAACCGATGCAACTATTTGAGGGTTTTCTTATTAAGCAATTTCAGAGTACAATTTGGGTGCCAAATCCGATTTACCCAACAGAGAATGCCCTTTCTAGTGGTACCTCTCAATGTGAGACAAATGTCTAGGCTGAAACCCTGGATAAACCCTCCGGCAGTTCCTCAGCTCCATTCTACCCCAGAAACCCCAGCGTTTGCCTTTCTGGACTGCGTCTGTAATGACCCACTTATAGTAAAGTAATATTTATGAAATTAAATAAAATTAATTAAATTAAAAATTAAATAAATTAAAATTAATAAATAAACTTTAATTCAAAATTAAGATATGCAGATAAAATCAAATCAGATTTGATTTATAAAAAAATCGACACATAATAATTGAGACACGATGATGGAGGATGTCGGTAATGGAAATTTATAAGAAGGAAGCGATGGTTGGAGGCAAAGGGGGGAAAGGAGGAGGAGAAAAACTGATACACAGGGTCTTTGGATGATCAGGAAGTTTATGATCAAGAAGACCTAACTTGTTTTGAGGTTTCTGGGCACAGGGGAAACAGTGGGCTTTGCTTGAGAAGTTTATTGGACTCAGTAGCAAGTTTGCTCAGTTTCGCTGGGTGGTTTCGGTCTTTTGGTAACTGAAACAGGAGTAGTTGAGGCTTCATCGACCGTAAGACTACAGGTAAGTACTTTCATTGATTATGTTCTGTGAATTAAATTTATAAAATTTAGGAAATTTTATTACAGGATCATGATCTGTAATTTCGAAAACTTTACTGTTTCTGCATTTATTCTTTTCTTATTCTGTTCATAAGGAAAAGTTATTAAAATAGTTCACAATTCTTACATTTGGTATCAGAGCTAGGTTAAACTCTCGGATCTGTTAAGTTGTTCAAAAAAAAGAATCTGTTCAAAAACTCTGTCTAAAGAAGTAATGATAGCAAATGCTTCACTACTGCAGATGCATCTTCTGACTGAAGAAATGCAACTAAAGCCCACTCTATTACTAAAATACTTCTGTTTTCAGATGATTTTGAAAAGAGTCCTTATCCTAGAAAGGTAACTCCGTATCCGAAAAGAAGCGATTTGCAAACAAAGGTTTCATCTTGTTCAGAAGCTTTAAAATCTTGAGAGGAAAGCCTATTTCCATCAAAAACAAAAGTATAGACATGCTTATATACATTATAAAATTTTATTTAGAGCTGCTGTCAAGCTGAATGAATGACATACATTGCAACATGAATGATGAACCGAAACCCTCCATTTCTCTTCTTCAAACATTTGAATTGAAACCCCAAAACGCTCTGCTCTCCATTGCCTCCTTTCCAGATCAGAAATAGGTTTTCTTTTGTGGCATTCTTGACTTGAGCAGAAGATAAAACCACAATTGTTGTCGTCTCTGGTTCTGTGGATTCGACCGAAGTTTTCTTCCGTTGAGCATCTCCAGATTTCTCTTTGACTTCGTCCTGCTGAATTTTCTGTTGTAATTCACGGCCATCGGATTCAACCCAATGTTTTTAAAACCAGAACCGGTGACCGGACCGGTCCACCTAATGAACCGGTTTACCGACCGGAACCGGTCTAACCGGGACTGGTTTGGTCTGAACGAACCGGTTTTAGAAAAATACATTAAATAATTATTTTTTAATGAAAAAAACTGTTTTTAAGATTTAAAACCATGATTCCAAGCCAATAGAGACAAAATATGCAAAGATTGCTCATTTATATACCATGTAAAGGTGAATATATCAAAATGGCACCGAGTGCAATACATATCATCGACAAAATACATAAGCAGTGAGGCTCTAAATGGCCTCTAGAGTGCAAAAACAAAGCCTACAAACAATGGGGCCAGTGGCCTACTACAAGACTTCAGTCTAGACTCTACATATATGATAATAGTAATACTATAATAGTGATCAACATTATCACTTGAAGTTGAAACTTCTCATGAGTCTCAGTCATCATGATCAAAGTTCAAACTCAGTTGGTTGAGTCTCTACTCCCAAACTTTGCAGTCACTAACTTCTCTATTGGTTCAATGACTCGAGTCTCAAACTTCTGAAGATATTCTGCCCTAATATGCCTTATTATTTCATTTGGTGCTCCACATGGCTTTACATGGCCTCCTATCCCAGCCAAGTGTTGCTTGAACCTGTTAATACCCCCTCCTTGAATGGATTTTTGGCAATCTTTGCAGATCATTTTGCCATCAATCATATCACAATGATCCCATGCAGTATCTCTGGCTTTTGGAGGCATGATGACTCCCTGGATGGTAGATCATAGAAGTGAGAAGTTTATAACACATAAAAAAATTAATTCATGGACAACAGTCAAATAAGTAATTTTCAAGTGCAAATCCTTACCTGGAATTGCAAACTAGCTTCCTTAGCCTCCTCTTGAAGATGGCAACTCCACTGACAGCTACACACTATCTCCAAAATAGCTCCAACTCCAACTCCAAGATGACTACTTCAACAAAAACTCAACACTCTCCAAGCTCACAAACAAACTCACAAACACTCACAAACACTCCAAATCAGTTGTGTGAGACAAATGAGAGTGAGAGGGGCCTCTTAAAGGCTTGGAGAGGGTGTTTTTGGAGGGAAAACACCCTTAGTTTCCCCCCAAAACCCCTAAAACACAGTCCGCATTACACTTTTTGGACAATACGGTAGGCGTGCCTCTAACCGGCCGGTTTGATACAAAACCGGCCGGTTCATCCTAAACTGGTCGATTAGCACCGGTTTAGGGCAAATTTTAGTGAAATGGGTGATTGAACTGGGTTTTTTGGCCAGTTTCGACCTATGAGCTTGCTAACCAGCCGGTTAGACCGGTAACCGGTTAGCAAGACCGATTTTTAAAACTATGATGCTACTATGAGTTGACGAAACTTAGAGGCATTTCCCAAATCGGGTCTAGTAGCACTACCACATAACCTCTTAAAGTTAGGCTCCATCGGGGTAGTCACGAAATTGTAGTCCACCATTCCAAATTTGAAATCCAACTCCCTCTTACTTTTGCAAATGAGAGGGTCTATACCTATCAAAAATAGGTCGTCCACATAAAGTACCAGTATGAGAGGTCTATCATCCACAACCTTAAAGCAATGGTTTGGATCGGCTTCACTCCTAGTGAACCTCAGCTTCATCAGATACTAGATAGCTATCAATCCTCTCATTCCAAGCTCGGGGTGCTTGCTTCAAGCCATAGAGAGATTTCTTCAACCTGCATACATGAGATTCTCAAACATGAATCTCAAACCCCTCGGGTTGTTCCAGATCTGTGGTCTTGCTATTACATGAGGGGAATGGTCCCCTTGTAAGATTTCCTTCGATACATCTCGAACATGTACCTTCATGCTCTTCTTTGAATTCAAGCATCCCTGTCACCATCTACCTCATATCAGGTAGGGCCTTACAATGAAGATGGGTGGACCTTCAGTGCCATTTTAGAGATGTGTCACACGACATGGTCCCCAATGGACTTCTTGCAACTTGATACAAAGTGCCAATCTTGAACCCAAGAGTAAAAGCATCTTTAAAATTCCTTCTCCAAACATGTAACTTTCCATCGATGAATGCCACCTTGTAACCTTTGTCTTCCATTGCCAAAATGGACACCAAGTTCTTCTTGAGATCAAGTACATAAAGAACTTCTTGTAAATGAATCGAGTTACCCTGATCCAACTGAAGAGTAACATTCCCTACACCCTTTACAGGATAGGTGGCATCCTCTCCAAGAATAATCTCCAAGTTTGTTCCTTCTCTATTAGATTAAATAGTGCTTCCTTGTATCTAGTGAAGTGCCTTGAAGCACCACTATCTATAAGCCAATTTCCCAGAGTCCGGAGGAGAGGTGGTGGAGAGGGCCGATATAAGATAATACTCCTTTTGCTTGTCAAAAACAACATTTGATTCTTCATACCTGGAGTTCCTTACTTTCTCGGGGGTTCAACCATTTCCTTGATGTCCTGCATTCCTTTTTCCTTTGCCATTGTACATTTCATTCCTTCGATCATTACTATTGAAGTAGCCCCTGGAATGATTGTGATCATCATCATGTGATGTGTCCCTTCTATCTGGACACTCCCTCGCATAATGGCCAAACTTATTGCAAGCAAAGAATCTGCCCTTCCTTCCACCCTTAGATTCAGGCTTTCCATTGAAGTGACCTTTAGACCCTGCATAGTTTCTCCTTTTGGCAAGAGCGGAGAAAGCTGTGGGGTTACCTCTATTAGAGCGCATCTCTTGCTCCACCATCTTGGTTTCTTCTTGAATGCATCTCGACATCAATTCTTCAAACCTGGAATTCGATCATTATTGAGAATAGTGGTTCTAAATATATATCACTCGAGTGGGAGTCCTCCAAGGGTAGTAACAGTAAGTTCCATGTCATATGTGATTTCTCCAATCGATAGAAGATCATTCTTGATCTCGATGATCCTTAAGAAGTAGGATTGAATATCCTAGTCCTTGCCCTTCTTAATATCCTTCAACTTATTTTTGAGGAACAAAATTTGATTTGCATCACTAACCTTGAACATGCGTACCAATCTGTCGTAGATCTCCTTGGGGGTGTTTAGATCGGAGATGTAAGCCAGCAGATGCTTGTCAATGGAATCTCTAATAATCTTCTTCGCTTTGACTTCACCCTTAGTGTACTTGTTCTTTGTAGCAGCCGGTGCATTTGATGGAGTCTCAAAGATTTTACCCTTCACATAATCCAACACTTCTTGTTCTTCCAATGTCAAATCAAGAGACATCTTCCATCTGTGATAGTCAAACTTTTCACGGAGCTTGTCTTCAGCCAGGAATTGGGATGAGGAACCCATTGAGCCTTTTGTCCTTTCCAACCGTCTTCGGTGATTGCTCTTTCAATCTTGCTTGGGCTTTGTCTTCACCTCAGCTCTGATACCATGTTAATTTAGGTATGTTGTCTGCTTAAAGCAATTTACTTCAATTTTTCATATTATCCCAATGACAATATTCAAATTAGCAATCACATCAGCATGATAGTAAAGCACAAATAGAACATAAACATAAACAATAGAAGACAAGCCAAGACAAGAGGACATAAGATGTGGCAACAGCTAGGGGCAAACCCCAATGTGGGGAAACCCTTGATCAATTCTTCTTATATTCTTCAATAGTTCAGCAGAGAGAGAGATAGTACAAATACATAAGTTTGAGATTTTATGACAGCAATAGTAAGTACATCATTATGACAGTCTTCAATCATCAAGAGTGCTGAAGCATATCCTGAACCAGCATTCCTCAAATTGCTAGCTGCTCCAGCAATTTTGATCCCAAGGACTGATGATACGCAGCAAAAGATAGGCCTAGAACAGCTCAACCAAATTACCCAGAATATTGAGGCTTTCCTTAAATAAGACTCTCCTTCCTTTGTTGCTTCACTAATCACGACAAGGCTGCTAATCCGGAACCCTTCATATGTTGCAAGCACTGAACCATATCTTGGAAAACCTAATCGTTGGTTAGGGCACAAACTCAGTGTGCTACAGCACCCTAAACACACCCCACAGTCCGACTATTTACTGTGGATAGCCTTCATATAGTCCTCCAATGATAGCTTACCTTCTGAACGCAACTACTAAAAGGCCTCCAACTGCTGGCTATGGCCAGCGGCCTAGCCCAACAGTGGACTGCAACTTAGGTTTCTTCAAACAGTGACCCAATCAGCCTTAAAACAATAGTTTCTTGCTCCTCCTTTCAGCGGCTTCTTTTGCCCTTCAAATTGAGCAATGTGACCCTTCACGCTGATGAGATACTTCCTTTTGCTGCGGTTAGGTCCACTCTTCTACGTGCATCTAAGGGTCCCTTTCATGCTGTGATAAGGGCTCCTCTAACTGCGGCTTTAGGCCTTCATTTGCCGTTGATTAGGGCCTCCTGCTGCTGCATAATAAGATTTGCAGTTAGGGCTCTTTTAGGGCTTCCTCTAACAGCATATTAAGGTCTCTTCTAGACCTGCAGCTAGGGCTCTTCTAGGGCTTCTTTTGACAGCGTTGAAGCTCCCTTAGACAGCGTATAGAAAGCCTCTCCTTACTGCGTAGAAGAGCCTCCTCTTGACTGCATATAAAAGCCTCCTTGACTGCAGCTAGGTGACTTCTTTCTCTGCGGCTATATGTCTCCTCTAGGACAGCGTATAGATCTTCTCTACTAGACTTCTCCTTCCACCAAAACCCAAACGAGTGGAGAGAGAGATCCTAAGAGATGAGTGTGAAATGACTTGACGACCTCTTCTATTTATAATAAAACTTTGAGGATAAGTTGGGGTAATTTGGTTGTTGGTTGACCTTGACAAATTGTCAAGTAACACAAATAAATTCATATCTCCATGAATACATGTCGGAATCGGATGATCTTTAGATCAATCCTACACCTCTCGATGAGAGGAATCCAAGAAAAATATCAGTGGTCATAAATAAGATGACCCACATGGAGTTTGGCCCTAGTTGCCAATTTTAATAATATTTCATTATTCAGGCAATGCATCAATGACTTAAAAGATGATGTATATATACGAAGCATGTTGATGTTGTAACTTGTATTTGAGACATGTTCCATCATTCTCATGTGGAATGGATTTCACGTTACATCTTTTAATAATATGTCCATTACGTAAATGTCGTATTAATACATTTTATTAAGTCTGAACACAACTTTACAACATTACCCTAGGACTTTATAAACATTAAAATGTCTAACAAAGTTTAAGGATAGTGGGTTGTTTTCTCATTGAGAAATTTAGAGACAATTTTGAATCCCATCCCTTTGGTATTTTTAAAATTAGCGATGGTTTTCTTATAGTAGGAATAAGATTATGAACCTATAACTTTTTCAAACAAAGACATGCATGTAAATTAGACAGGGGAAGTTTTTTGAAAAAAATGAGTAACGAATTATGTAACTTTCGAGCACTTTCTTTTTTACCCTTGTTAACCAGAGTATGTCTGACTGTATGTGATAGAAGTTTCGATTGCAACAATTGCAGTGTCATATTGGTTGGCTTGGCTTTAGTAAGGAATCTTTGAGCAGAGATTAAATGCTGACTTTGGAGAGAGGAAACAATCAAAAAGAAGAGGCACAACAACGCTTCATCAGATTGTTATCAGAGCAATAAAGATAACCCAGAGAAGAGTCTAAATGAATTGGCGAAGAAACAGTTGGAAAAATGCAGGAAAGGAAAAGATTCTTGAAGAAGAATTGTTGAGGAGGTTAGTAGCCATAGAGAGTCGAGACTCTTACACCTTAATATTCTATGAGGTTCCATATCATGATTTTCGTCACATTGATCGAGATTTGCAGCTGGTATCGTGGAGCATTGGACCAACTTGGTGCAATTCATCGTCATGTAGCAGTGAGCACCTTCTCTTCATGGAATTGGATCATTTTATGGAGATCATTGGTTTAGAGGAGTGCCACTTCTCCTTGGTTGGATGATTATGCTTGCCAATGTGGATTCATCTTCATGGAGCACCTTCTCTTCCTGAAATTGGATCATTTGATGGAGATCTTTGGTTAGGGGAGCATCACTTCTCCTTGGTTGGATGATTATGTTTGCTGACTTGGTGGTCTTCTCGCATGTGATTGCTTTATTCTGTTGAAAATTCAAGTGCAATATAAACTAGCACTAATTTCTGAACACTAATAATTAATTCTGATGAATTATATATTCTTTTAGCATTCACAATTTCTTCATCAAGCAATTACATTTCAGAAATTCAACCATAAAAGTAGAAGGAACAATAGAGATCACAATGCACAAAATCAACACAAAGTTTACCCTAAGAAAACCCACTTGGGGTAAAAACCCAGCAATCCTTTCCTTAGAGAATCAATTCAACAAGAGACATCAAAGTCAAGACAATAGACAAACTGACCAGCAAAGTTGTCCACCAAGAGTCCAAGTCAAGCCCTCCTCAAACTGCTCCTAGTCAACTCGGTCAAGGGCTCTACAATAGAGGTCTGAACTGCGGCCCTTTCACAGAGAATATACCACAAAAGTTTCGGCCCTTTCACAAAAAATATACCACACATATTTTGACCCTTTCACAGAGAATATACCATAAGAGTTCTGACCCTTTCAGAGAATATACAACAAGAAACTTCATCCCTTTTCATAGAGATTCTTCTTGCTCAAAGATGAGAGATACCATAGAAAATTTCGGCTCCCTTCACAGAGTCGTCCTACTCCTTAGACACTTTGTTCAACTCCTTAATCTCTTCGTGCTGCTTTCTTAGACTTCTTTGTATGGCTAGAAGAAACTATGTTATCTGATCAGATCCGAATGGTGATTGAGAAGAGGACGAACACCTCACATATATGGTGATCCAATAGGCCAAATGGGTGTCGTTGAGGGTTGGGCCGATTTGATGACTTGAGGGCTGACATGGACATCTTGTGGAGCCAAAAACAAAAATTCAAAAATTCAAATTTTTCTTTTGACAAGGTCATGAAGAACATGCCTTATATTTTTCTTTTGACAAATACATGAATAATATAATTTTCTTTTGAGCATGAAGAACATGCTTTACATAAACATTTACGTTACAAGTACATAATGATAAAAATATATTAATATGAAGACCAACCATAGCTACAAAATTCAACGCTCCCTCTTAGCTAGGGAAGTATTCATAATGACTTTCAAGATGTTCTGAAGTTGATAGATTCTCTAAGAAAAGATCAAGACTAAGATAAGAATCATCATCAATATCGATATCACCAGCATCAATCAAGTAGTCAGTACCCCAGACTTACTGGCATGGTACTCCTGACATACATGCATCGACTAGTATACATAGTCTTGGTTCACCATCAAACAACTAGTCCCATAGTCTAGGTGAAATTCCAAAGTCCTCATCCTAGTCCTGATGCCAAATAAGCTCACTCTAGAAAGAGATCTAAGCATGATGCTAGAGGCTCCTACTCCTCTACGCAGCCTCTAAGACTATTCTTCTTATAGAAGAATATTGTCCTTTGTTGGAACATTCTCCAACCAAGGTCATAAAGAGACGGGGAGAATGTTCGTCCACCTGACCATTCTCTAACCAAGGTCATAATGGCAAAGAAAGAATGTTTTTCCATGATGCTATCTAATTTGTCAAACCATTCTCCAACCAAGGTCATAATGACATAGGGAGAATGTTGGACCATTCTCCACAACTCCAAGCTTGTCCCTAAAGTACACAAACTTCGCACTAGACAGAGGCTTCATAAGAATATCAGTTATCTATAGTCGAGCTTCACTGCTCCCTTCTACACCGTGTCTCGAATGAAGTGGTACTTGATTCCAATGTGTTTTAACTAGCCATGGAAGACTAGATTCTCTGAAAGATTCATACAACTTTGATTGTCACAATATATCACAATCAATTCCAACACCTGATCAAATAATCATGCAAGCAATTTATGAAGCCATATTGCTTTCACAGTTGACTACACAGGCTACCATATACTTTGCATCTGCACTGTGCAGTGTTGAGTGATGGATGTCTATGCTCAGGCTACCGTATACTCTGCTTCTACAGTGCTAAGTGTGACGGATGTCTGCTTCTTGCTCATCCAAGAAACCATAGCAGAACCCACACTGAAGCAACCTCCGGATGTACTCTTCCTATCTTCAGCACTCCTTGCCCAATTAGAGTTTGTGTATCCCTACAGTTGTATCTTACCGCTTGTGACATCTCAAACAATAATAAATAGTACCATATAGATATCTCAATACATGCTTTGTTGCAATCCAATGACCATGACTCGGTTCCATCTAGAACTGGTTCAACTTGTTCATTGCAAAGCAAATGTCTGGCTCGGTATTAACTAAATACATCAATGAGCCAATCAGTTGCTAGTACATGGATGGATCAACGAGATCAAAGTCAGAGTCTCTCAACTTCCTTAAATTTGTTATCATAGGAGTTGCCATAGGTTTACAATCCATCATCTCAAACTTCTGGAGGCCTTGATAAACAACTTCCCTTGACCAAGGAAGATTTCACCAGGCTCCTATACTTCTAATCCCAAATAATAGTGCATCAATCCAAGATCCTTCGTATCAAATTCAGAAGCCAACCCCCTCTTACACTGAAGAATGAGATGCTCTACACCTGCCAGAAACAAGTCATCCACATACAACAGTAAAATCACAGACTCATTCTTTATAACCTTGACATATAGGTTCGAATCAACATCACTTTTCAAAAAACCAAGCCTTGTCAAATAGGCATCAATTCGAGAATACCATGCTCTAGGTGCTTGCTTTAATCCATACAAGGCTTCTTCAATCTGCAAACGTGAGACTTCCTTTCATGAACCTCAAAACCTTGACGTTGTTCAATGTACACCTCTTTCTCAATCACACCATTTAAGAAAGCAGTCTTTGCATCCATCTGATGTAAATTCCATCTTATAGAAGAAGCAATAGAAATAAGTGATCTAATAGTCATGTACCTGGCAACTGGTGCAAAAGTCTCGTCATAATATTCTCCCTCTTCTTGGGAGAAACCTCCAGCCATAGATCTTGCCCTGTATTTATCAATGTTGCCATTTGCTGCATGCTTAATCTTACATATCCATTTTGAGGTCACAACATGCTTTCCTTCAGGTCTAGGCACAATCTCCCATACATCATTCTTCATAATGGATTGATAATTCTTCCATCATAGCATCCCTCCAAACTTGTTGACTAGTTGCCCCCTCATAGGTAGAAGGTTCAAAATTAATAAGTCATCAGTGTTGCATACCCAAGATACTTCTTAGGTCTCTTGCTTTCTCTGAATGTACCACGTGGATCTGCATGACCTTCCATTTCTTGCAAGGTAGATCTAAGTCGCGTTGTCCTCTTCTTAATTTCAGGAATGATAATAGGATCCACAGGTTCAGTTGGTTCTTCTGGATCTTCACGATGATCATCAGTAGGTTCTATAGGACGGGAATGACTTGAATTCTCTTGCGAATTTCAGGTTCTTCATCGTCATCAAAGTCTGTGGGGACGTCTTTGGACTCCTTGAAGGCAACATTCTCATCATATATCACTGTCTCGGATAGTTTCAAATTGTCGTTGTTATTGAATGTATATTTTGTAGGATTTTGATGATTCGCTATATCCAACAAAAATCCCTTTCTTTCCTGAAGGGTCCACCCTCTTCCTCTTATCCTTGGGAATATGAATGTAGACGAGGCAACCAAAGATTCTAAGTGATCAACTCTTGGCTTTTGTCCAATGAATGCTTCTTCTCCTATCATATCCTCTAGAATTCGATGAGGGCTTTTGTTTTGAATATACACTGCTATCATGGAGACTTCTCCCCGAAAGAACATGGAAAGGTCTTGGTCATGTTGCATGGCCCTGACATATTCTTCAATAGACCTGTTCTTCCTTTCAGCTACTCCATTTTGTTGTGGATTGTAGGGAACTACCAGCTCCCTCTTCATCTCTGCTTCTTTACAGAAGGCAACAAGCTCTTTGGAAGTGTAATCTCCTTCATTATCAGATCTTATAATCTTGATCTTCGTTCCTATTAGATTTTCGAATTCAGCCTTGAATTCCTGGAGCCTGTTGAATACTTCATCTTTAGTCTTCATGAAATAGATCCATGTCTTGCAAGAGAAATCATCAATAGAAGTCACATAGTATAGAGAACCTCCAAGAGATCTTATAGACATCGGACCGCACACATCAGAATGGATTAGATCCAAAATTTCCTTGGAGCTACTATCACTGCTAGGGAAAGATTTCTTAACATTCTTTTCAAGGGCACATTGCTTACATATCCTTCGTGTTCTATCTGCAAATTAGGGAAGATTGAAACCATCTGATTTAATGAAGGCAAAGCTTTGTAATGAAGATGGGCATACCTTCTATGCCATAATTCACATGGATTGATATCATTGTGTATTAAGGCTTGAGAAGGTTGACTTAGGAGTCTATACAACCTTCCTTCACAAATTCCAATGGTTCTAACATTTTCTATACTTGAGCCTTTAGGCCATACAATTACTTTTCCATCAACAAATGCTACTATTAGTTTTTGGATGATATGGTAGCATTGGACAAGTGTTTTAGTCTCGATTTATGTCTAAGAGGCTAACACAAGATCTCCAAAACCTAGAAAAGGTTTTGGGAGAAAACACCTAGACACCACTCAATTAAATTAATTGATCAATAATTAAAAAATGCCCAAGTCTAACTTATGAAAATTGATTAATTAATGGGAATTAATTGAGGAGAGACTTATGCTCTAGAGACTTCCAGAAATGACTTGGATCAAGTCTAATATGATCTTAGCCATCGATCACCATTAGATCTTGGTCGTTGATGCTCCAACGAGATATTACAAGAGCAAGTCGATGGGATGGGGAAAGACACAAGAGGGCGAGTGAGTTAGCTAAGGCAGTGCGAGTTTCCCAATGTGTAGTATTTACTATTTAGCAAGGGAAGAATTCGAGCCAAAGAGTAGTGGGGGTTGCAGCAGGGAGAATTTCTAGAGGAATTCTCTAGTGGTTTTCCAGTTTCCAGTGTCAGGGAAGGGAGGTCGAATTATCCAACAAGGAGACCAAGTTCCGCAATGCGTGTTGCCCAGTTGCCAAAGCGATTTTCCCAGAGAAGTTCAATTCATTTGCTAGTGCCCAGATCTAGCATCGAAAGGCCTAACAAATTGTTTCTAGTGGCAGAGATAGACAAGAGACCTCACCTGGAGGGGTTTCCAGGGCAGATCAGTTTATCCAGAGGCAATAGTGAGTACTCCTAGTCTGGCAGTGTGAATGCCCAGGGAGGGCCAAATAGAGTTGGAGGGAAAAATAATTTTCCCAGTTGAGATATAATTTTGGAGATGAGCCAGGGAGGATAGCAATTGTAATTCTCTATTTTGTTGCATAATAAAATAAACCCTCATCTGTTGCACGGGTTTTCCCTTCGGGGTTTTTCCGGGGACTTTTTAGTCCAAAATAAGTGGGTCATTTTTATGTGTGTGCATCTATTTCTCAGTTCCTTATTTACTTCCACAACATATTTATTTTGTGAAGAATTGCAGTGTGATTTATTCGTTAATTGTTGTAAACAATTATACTGCTAATCAATTAGGAGAATAAATTTCAGTTGTTGCAATTTTAAGGAAAATTTTCACATCTACTCTATCACCTTTGTCTTATAAAAATGAAATAGAAGCCAAATTCTTTTTCAAATCTGGTACATAGAATATATTGTTGAGATGAGCATTTGTTCCTAATTCCAAATTCACAAATGTAGATCCAACGCCTTCAACAGGTTAGTTGATTTTGTTTCCAAGCTCTACCTTGTGTGATGATTTCCCTTTCATTAGACTTGAGAGGTTGTCACAATCTCCGGTCATATGTCTTGAAGCACCACTATCTATTACCCACATGTCATCATCTTCAACAAAACCTGAAAGAGCAGAGAAATGAAAGAAATATTTGTTATCTTCATTCTTGGATTTCTTTGGATGTTCGTCAAAGTCTGTTGTTGAGGCATGATGCTTGCCTTTTCTCTTCTTATCATTTGATCTTCCAGGACAATTGTTTCTATAGTGTCCAAATTTGTGACATCCAAAACATTGGACTTTTGACAAGTCTTTCTTTCCTTAAGGAGCAGATCTTCTATCTGCATTTCTGTTTTGAAAACCAAGCTTCTTCCTTCCCTTATTCCTCTAGGAGCATGCACAAAATGCTTGAGAATCACCTTCTTCAACTCTTTGAATCTTCCCTTTAGAAATAAGTCTAGATTCCTCTTGAGTACAAGAGTTCCACAACTCTTCCAAACTTGGAGTATCCTTTCTAGCACATATGCCAACAGTGAATGCATCCAATGATTCTGGTAGTCCATTGATTGTTGCAGTTACTAGTTTTATACCAGAAATAATCTCACCAATACTTTGGAGTTGATCCCCAAAAATTTTGAAATTTTGGGCGAGTTTTGGGGCAGCTGGGCAAAGAAACCCAAAATTGGGGTTTGAAGGAAAATTTACTCAATCATTAAGGAGAGACCCCTCTAGGAAATCTATGAATATGAGGGGGATGAATTCATTTTGATCATCATTTTGGATTGGATTATCTCTGATTTTCTTTGAGCCTTGAGGCTCTGAGGATTTTAAAACCCCTTTTTCCTATCAATTTCGATGGTGAAAGATTCCACCCTAATTGATAAAGTTATTTATCTCTATTTTAAAGTTATTTCTCTCTATTTTTATATTTTCTTCTTGTTCTGGCACAGGTTTTCTCTTCAGATAAGGGACGACAAAATCCTTTTATAATTAAATTTTGTGATCAAGTTCTTCAGGCAAGATTAAACAAATGTTTGGGCAATTCGTTGCATTGACAGCCAAACCTTGGTGAAGCGGGCCGCAATCAGTGAAATAAACGAATTTCTGAAGGCAACAAAATATTCTTCTCTGGCTAAAAGGTTGAACTCCCATTTGTATATGTATGATGTGGTTTGGAATTAAAACGTAGCCAGAAATTGATCATATCGAGCTCTATTGCTTACGTGCGATGTGATTTGGAGTCAAACACAGCTGAAACTGATCAAATAGAACCTTGAAATTATTTTGTATCTCGTGTTGTGTATCTTTGGTCGCAATCTGCAAATTCTGAAACCCAAAATATATGCTCGATGACAAATTGCAGTCAGGTAGTTGTTCTGTAACAGACCAAAGATCAAAGTGGTTCGAGGGAGGTTCGAGCAAGGGTCCAAATTTAGTATAATTCGAAGGGAGTGATACCACCCAGATTGATAGTTGAAGCATCTGATAGTCAAAATATTTGAAAGTTGACATAAGACCACCTGGAAACGATTTCCTGCAATAAACTGGTCAAAGTATTTGAAAGTCGACGCAAATGATTTATGCGGTTTCCTGCAATAGACGGGCATGCTTTGAAGGAATGATCCCATTTGCATCCTCTGTGACAAATCAAAGGGGTATTTCTAAGACCCAATCTACAGACCCGAGACTCGTAATCAAGATGCGAGATCTCTATTATCAAACCAGTTTTGTTTGCCACCATTGAACGTGAATGATATTGTGAATGAAATTTTAGTATTGTGTCGGATTGTTGATGAAATTGATGACTATATACTAATTGTGGAATTTATTTCAATTGTTGATTGAAGTTTGAATTTATTGAATGTTGCATTACGTTGTTTAGTCTATTATATCACTGAGAAGGTGTTACTGTTTCATTAAAGAAGGCAATATTTGGTATTGAGTTAACTATTATTTGGAAAGAAAAAATCTACTAAAACCCTAGGGAAAAATTGCCCTAGAACATTATAGTGGTATCAGAGTAGAAATCCTGCCAGCCTGGATAGTGTTTAAAGATGGAACAACCAAAAGTAAATTTTGTTTGGCAAACAGAGTCTTGGAGGAGGCTGAAAGAGCTGCAAGCTGAAAACATTAACTGATTGCAAGAATGGAACAGAATGGACGGGTGCTCACCGAATTCTTTAAGGGATCAATCAGAAGTTAGCTCAAGGTACCCAAAGCTTCAAGAATCCCCCCATGGTTAGGAAAGAGAGCTCACAAACTGACAAGGCATGATGACCTGATGGACTGTGAAGAGTCTCACTGGAAGTAAGATTTTCCTTCAGATAGTTTCAACCTTGGAGAAGTTCATACATTCTCCTCTAAAAATTTAATAATAAGTGGAAGTTGCCATGCTAAAAATGGTGACAACACTAAGGGAAGTGTTTTTGGGGTCTATGGGGCACTGTTACAAAGTGGAAGACAAACCTGAACAGAATCAGTTGAAGCTGGCTAAGATCTGAAATGTTGGAAAAGCCTAGTGGTCAAGACGAGATATTGACTAAGCATTCTCCTAATAAGTTGGATAGAAAAGTTGCAGCATCTGAGGAAAATGGAGAGATTGGGCATACATTTGGTAAGCCGAAACCTTCATGGGGTAAAGAGGGCCACAGAGGCCAAGTAGTGGTACAAGATCAGCCTACATTTGAGGAGTTAAAAGAAGTTGAACACTTCAAAGCAGATGCTTGTGGTAGAGATGAATGGCAAAGAGTTCATCCTTTCTGGCATGGTTTACCTGGACACGAGGAACTTGAAGAAGGTCCTGATTATGTCAGACTTAACAAGGCAACAAACCAGCAAAAGAGAGTTTTGTATGATAAGGAAACAAACTAGCAAAAGAGAGTCTTGTATGGTTATCTAGCAGTTGTGAGCGGCATGCATATGGTGCCAAAAAAGAAGAAACGGGAATGGTGTCTGACTGTAAAGAGAAAGGAAGTGGAACTTGTAGCAGTTGGACAGCTCGATTCACAAGCCCCTGCATCAGTGGCAGTAGATGCTCAACTTGAACTACAGGTCCTTACATCGATTATGGTTGCGACTGAATTTGAACTACAGGCCCCTGCATTGACTGTGGAAGCAACTCAACTTGAACCACAGGCCAAGCATCAGGGGTAAGAGATAGGCAACTTGAATCACAGGCACCTGCATCAGCAAAGGTAGATGCACATTTTGAACCACAGGTTGCTATATCAGTATTAGGGGACCGCATTTTGAACCACAGGCCCTTGCATCGATGGTAGATGCACAAGTTGAATATGTCCTTGCATCAGCATTAGAAGCTACACAACTTGATCCACAGGCCCCCGCATCAGTTGTAGAAGTTGTGCAACTTGATCCACAAGTCCCTGCATCAGTGGTAGAAGTTGTGCAACTTGGTCCACAGACCACTGCATTGGTGATAGAAGGTGCAAAATTTAATCCACAGGTCCCCGCAATGATTGGAGCAACCACAACAGCTGCACTACTCGAACCATAGGCCACTACATCAGAAGTAGAAGTTGTGCAACTTGATCCACAGACACCTCCATCTGTGATAGAAGTTGGGCAACTTGATCCACACGACCCTGCATCTGTGGTAGGAGTAATGAAGGCTTTCAGAAGCTCAGAAATCTATTCAAATTTATAAGACATACACACGTGGTTGCAAACTCAAGGTGTTTACAGGAATTTTTCCTTCGGGATAACAGACTACCAAAAAGAACTTCTCAGTGCTAAGTGGAGTGGATGTCATCAGAAACCTTCGTGATGGCATTGGAGAATTTCCTACAGTTGTTGAAACTGTAATGGCAGCAATGCAGGAGTTCTCCAAAGTTTGAGACCATCCCGATTTGTGGTTGCGTTGTACTCCAACAAGCAATTTTTGCATATATCCAACTAGCACATCGCATGCTCCATTGTTTAAACGACAAGGAGGATGGCATCTTAGATGTTGGACCACAAGATATGGTTGTTGTGCCCAAAGATGAATATGAAGATGATTCAAACCAAAGTGGCTCTGATGAGGAAAATCCAAATGATAGGAATGATGCTAATTGGGAGATTATTGATCCTGACGGCATGCATATACCTGATCAAGAGCGACAGGTTGAGGAATATTCTTTGTGCCAGATTGAGGCATACAGTGATCATAATACTGCACATGGGAAAAGTGTTACTTGTACACAAGAAAGATTGAACCAATTTCTCAAGTTACTTTTAAATTTGTTGCACAGTTTGCCAGGGTTTGCTTGGGTTTCGATGGTCTAAAATGTTGTCAGATGCATTAAATTTGGGTAATCATGGACAGTGGCCCAGAAACTTATTCTTGATAGGACTGATTTGGACATTTTCAAGGAAAAGAATTCATGAGAGGTTCCCAGTATCATCTACTAAAATCGATGAATGCACTATACCCTATAGATGACTCATCTATGCTAGAAGGAAAAGAGAAAGCAGAGTTATGTACCCCAAAAGAGAATTCAAGATACAGTATTTGTCGGGGTTAACAATCAAGCACATCGTTTCAAAAAGTGTGTAGATGATTCAGGGGAGTGTACATGTAGCACTATTAAGAAACAGGAAAAGGAGGATCTTTTGTCTGATTTGGTTGGTTCTCACAACGATGAATCTGGATACTTAAGGCATCGTGATATTGTGAAGGATCCCGTGGACCATTTCTTCTTAAACAAAATCAGCCAATTTATCGGTCAGCATCAATGGATAAAAAAGGTACAACAAGAGTGTACTATCTTAGAAAAGAATTTGTCGGATCTGATTTATGTTATAATCTATGAGGACTGGATACGTTTGCTTAGGAATGTAATTATTGGAGCAATTGGCACACCATATCCAGATGGTATTTTCCTCTCTGATATACATCTTCCAACAGAGTATCCTCACACGCCACCATCAATACACTATCATTCTGGAGATCTTCGATTAAATCCCAATACATATGTAAATGGGAAGATTTGTCTCAATCTTTTAAACACATGGACACTCAAAGGGGATGAAATGTGGTACCCCATGAATTCAAGCATCCTTCAAGTTCTTGTTTCACTTCAATGTCTCATACTAAATTCAAAGCCTTATTTCAATGAGGTTGTAGATTCCAAGGTTGAAGAGGTTGTGCATCCCCATTTGCAGTTGCTTGAGGATAAGCAATGTCGAGAAGGGGGGACTGTAATGTTCCCAAGGGATTAATTGACCTAAGGGACGAAATAACCTACCAATCCCCGTAGGCTATAGTCCTCAATAAAGGGGAAAAACCCCAAAATTTCCAATTATGGGCGAGTTTTGGGGCGGCTGGGCAAAGAAACCCAAAATTGGTGTTTGAAATAAAATTTACTCTATCATTAACAAGGAGAGACCCCTCTAGGAAATCTATAAATATGACGGCAATGAATTCATTTTGATCATCATTTTGGATTGGATTATCTCTAATTTTGTTTGAGCCTTAAGGCTCTGAGGGTTTTAAAACCCTTTGTTCCTATCAATTTCGGTGGTGAAAGATTCTAGCATAGGTTTTCTCTTCAGATAAGGTACGGAAGAATGTTTCTATAATTAAACTTTGTGATCGAGTTCTTCAGGCAAGACGAAATTAATGTCTAGGCAAACCATTGTATTGACAGCCAAACCTTAGTGAAGCAAGCCGCAATCAGTGAAATAAATGAATTCCTGAAGGCAACAAAATAGTCTTCTCTAGCTAAAGGTTGAACTCCCATTTGTATACGTACGATGTGGTTTGGAGTTAAAACGTAGCCAGAAATTGATCAAATCAAACTCTATTGTTTACATCTAATGTAGTCAGGAGTTAAACGCAGTTGAAACTGATCAAATTGAACCTTGAAATTATTTTGTATCTCGTGCTATGTATCTTCTGACGCAATCTCAACATTCTGAAACCCAAAATATACGCTCGATGACAAATCGCAGTCAGGAAGTTATTCTATAACAAACAGAAGATCAAAGTGATTCGAGGGAGGTTCGAGCAAGGGTCCAAATTTAGTACAATTCGAAGGGAATGATACCACCTAGATTGAAAATTGAAGTATTCGATAATCAAAGTATTTGAAAGTTGACATAAGACCACCTGGAAACGATTTCCTATGATAGAAGGGTCAAAGTATTCAGAAGCTGACGCAAACGATTTTCATGGGTTCCTGCAATAGACAAGCATGCTCTGAAGATAGAACAATCCCATTTGCAACCTCTATGGCAAATCGAAGGGGTATTTCTAAGACCCAATCCACAGACCCGAGACTCTAAATCAAGATGCGAGATCTCTATTATCAAACCGGTTATGTCCGCCACCACTGAACGTGAACCATATTGTGAATGAAATTTTAGTATTGTGTCGGATTGCCGATGAAATTGATGACAATATACTAAACTGTGACTTTATTTCAATTGGTGATTGAAGTTTGAATTTATTGAATGTTGCATTACGTTGTTCAGTCTATTATATCACTAAGAAGGTGTTATTGTTTGGTTGAAGAAAGCAACATTTGGTATTGAGTTAACTTTATTTGGAAAGAAAAATTCTACTAAAATCCTAGTATCCTAGAAACCCTAGGGAAAATTTTCCCTAGAACATTACATTTATCATGATTTTTTAGCCCTCTACCACATTTTGAGCACAAGAGGCCTCAACGCTACCTCTCTAGGCCTACATGTATGCATGACGTCAACCTTGTGTGGGCTTAGAAGATAGATAAATTAATTTTTAAAAGCTATCATGGTTAGCTTGCAACCATGGGTGGGTTACTTAGCTTCTAGGCTATGATTAGAGGCGCTTGTTATATTTGTTATTCAAACTCTTATGTCTTGTATAAATTGAAGAGACTCTCTCCCATTTCAAACCATGAACTCTTGGATTTTCGGCCTCATTCGCAAATTCGAACCTGGAATTTGTGGATGATTTTGGAGGATTATGGATGAATTATGGATTGGCATTGTTGTGGATGGATATATTCTTCGCTATCTTGTAAGTACCCTTTCATGACGAATTTCTGAATTTTTGTTAATGTCTAATGCATGGAATAGTGTCTCATGGTTATTAATGTGCCCTAGTTATTGAATATTGCTTGAATTTGTAACTATTGGGAACTTTTGCATGTGTTACTCATTGGATAGTGAATGAATGAATGTTCTGAGGGGATTGTTGAATTTTATCCTTGAAACTCCATTAACAAGTGTCCATTGAAGTATAAATATCTAAAGGTGTAGCGAAATCCTAAGCCTTTAGGTCTCCTTGAAGAGCAAGTTGCATACATCAATATTTTTCATGACTCCTAATCTCCCAATGGCCAAGCAATAATCTTAAATCCTTGATGGTCATCAAAACTCAAAAATATTCTCTCTTTAAACCCTTTATTTTTCGTCCCTTTAAGGATAGGGAGGCCTACCTAGGGCTTGGTGCAAAATCTTTTGGAGGAGGGCGTTTTGAATTTCATTTGGATATAACTCTTTTTTGTGTATCCTCCGGTGGTTTTCAAGTTTTGGTGGAATTCTCACGGTGGATTCTCCATATATTTGATGCCCTAGTCATCACACCAAGAGGGAACCTTAGAGGCTAATGCTTCAACTTGGGGATCCTTTGAAGGCTAATTCTTTAGTACTTGGCGATGTAAATCATTCTTGGCCTTTTCCCTCACCTACCTTGACCTTGGATGAAATATATCACGTGTCAATTCTTAACCCTAGGTCTCCTGTAGTCTCCTTTCAAAGGGGATTTTCGTGGAAAGTCTTATTAGCCTCTCCCAAGGCTCACATCTTTGCCGAACCTTTCCATTGAATGAGCCATCTTCCCTCACTTCAAACCTTTCACAAGGACATCTTACAAAAGTGAGCCATTACTGGGTATCCTCCCGTCGTTAAAAATCCGAGAAGAGTAGGGGGCTTAGGCTGTGGTGACAGTGAGCCTCTGTCCCAGGTGTTGTTGTTCCCTCTAGCTTTCTGCCTCTTCACAAGGCCTACTAGTTTGTGCAGCAAAAGTATTCACAGATATCTTGTATGTGAAAGCATTTTTAGATCTAAGAAACATAACAACCTCTTTTTAGCCGATTCTTCTAAGGAGACTTTGTGTTGGTGATTAGATGAGGCATCAATGCCTAGGTCAGCTCGACTGTGGAAAGTTCTTCTGCCTCTATTGTTGGTGGGCAGGATGGTATATGTACTTCATCTTCTACACACAATGCTTCATAACCAATCTATGGAATTAGGTGTTTGCCCATTGGAGGATGTGAAGGGAAATTACTATCTTCCAAATTAGTCTATCAATCTTCAGATTTTCTTATTTCTAGTTTTTTATTTCGAACTTGTGGAGCTATTCCTGATAATCTTGGTTTTTGATATTTTGAGGAACTTTAGTCTTTATCATTGTCATGTCAACATATTATGAAATTTGAATTATGTTGATTTTCTAGTGCTAAGAGAACAAGCACAATTTTCTGCTACTGATAATTATTTCTAATGATATTTTTGCACTTTCCAGATTATCATTAAGTAATTACACTTCAGAAAATTCAACTATGAATGCAATAGAACAGTGGAATGGTAGAGATCACAATAGCACAGTAGAAACAACAAATTTTCACCTGGGAAACCCAACCTTGGGAGAAAAGTTAAAACCCAGCAATCTTTTCTAGGAGAAATTCTAGCTCAATTCAACAAATGGTACAATCTGATTTTTCAGTCAAACTCAGTCAATTTGACCACACAAACTAGCTAGGTCAAACCTGGTCCAAACTGCCCAAAATATCTATGACTCTGTCAAACTGTTTCCCAAGAATCTCGGTCAACTCTGCCCAAACTTTGGTCAAACATTGCCCAGAAATCTCAGTCAACTCTGCCTCAGAAAGTCTCAGTCAACTCTGCCTCAGAAAGTCTCAGTCAACTATGGTCAAATCTGCCTCAGACAGTCTGCAGTCAACTCAGAAAATTCAGTCAACAATATGCCTCAGAAGTTCAGTCAACTCAACTAGAAAGAAGTTCAGTCAACCCTCAGAGATTCAGTCAAACAGATCAAAATAGGACTTGGTTAACTTCAGAACTCCTCCTTCCTCCTTCGCATGTGTGAACAAAAGACTTCATTTGTTGATGATCCGAATTGATTTGATGCCAAATGGAGGAGGTAGAATGGTCTATTTATAGTCATCAAATCATGTGGGTTTTCACCAAGGGTCAACTCCATTCAATTAATGGGGAAGACCTGTCCTCCTGGAGCCAATATGAACTAAAGAAAAAATATTTTTCTCTTTTTGAATACAGACCTCAGCTACAAAATTCAACAAAATATGGGCCTCGAATGACTCATATGTCTAGTAAGTATGGATTTCATGAAATGAAACTCTGAAATTTGATTTATCATTTCAATTTCATTATTTCAAATCATAAATTTTCAATTTTTTAAAGGAAATAAAACTTCAATTTAATTTCAAATCAAAAGATTACATGTGTGAAACTATGATGTTACAATATATGAATCGAAATTTTAAATAATGATGTTATTGGTTCAGTATTTAGTAGTTGATATTCACCAATTCATATTCGAAATTTCATTTCCTTTTATTCAAAATAAAATTTAAATTTTAAATACATATTTATAAAAAAAGGGTTAGTATTCTAATTCCCTGATTCCTAATTTTGAGATGAGTGTCACACCAACACCAGGTTCTGTAGATTCCAATTGCACCCATGGTTTGTGTAACTTTGAGTTAACATAATAAATGCCTCCCTAATGGAAGAGGGCATTGAATTGCTCTCATGATCACATGCATTCATTACAAAATATACAGAAGTGTAGAAGTCAATTTGACATGTACATCAATATGTTGAACCTCTATGGATCAACCCATGAACATATCATGCAAATTACACCTGCCCTATCCGAACAAGTAATAAGTGGGAGATTGTTAACTTTGTAGCTTATCAATTAAGCCATGTCATATTGTGTACAACCTTCAGTATCAGTAGGTGGTTGCTATATTAGATGTGAAGATTGTGTTTATGAAAAAGGTACAACAAAGCATTTAAACAGTTCAATTAAAACCATGTGAGTTGTAGCCCGTGATCAAGGTTTTCAAGAGATTTGGCAAGAATATAATTATTACAGTGATTCTTCCTCAAAAATTCATTTCAATGAGGAAACTTCAAGATAAAAAAGTTCAAGTTAAGAACACGAATGGGACTGATATTCATTGGCAAGAGCTTCTATGTCGTTCTACAACTCTATTTCACATTGTTTGCATTCGAGAAAATATGAGAAATTTATAAATAAGAGAGAGAGAGTGAGATTTGGAAAATCAGTGGACAAAAATGCAAATCAAGGGCTTGGAGAGTAAGAACAATTCCCAGATTGAGATTCAAATGAGCTTTTCCTAAAACATTGTTAGTGATGTTGAAATTTCGAAACCAAAATGGTTGGAGATTGATAAAATTAGCTTATTTTATCTTATCTTGTTTATCTAGCTATATCCATAGTCATGATTATCTACATGTACATATTTTATGCCATGATCACAAGGCAACAAATGTCGTGGAGCATTGAGGGGCCAAAGGCTTGGATCTTACCATATAACTTCAAATTATGAAAAGTTTCAACTTAAATCCCCCCCAAATGAAATGGAACCATTGGAATTTTTTCACCTGTGCATTAATCTCAGATTCGCCGCAAGACATTATCGTCATATCATTGGTGGTACCAATAGATCTAGCACCTACGCAATGTGACAGCAAGATCATGTCAAACTTCCATAGGTACTCTCACGAGATGATGTCAAGAATGAAACAAGAAGGAACCAACTACTAAATGAATGAAAAGGCATCTATCGTGTGCATTCATCACTGCTTGCAAATTCCTCTGTCTCGCGCACTTGTATGTCTCATGTTTGATTTGATTGAGAGGATCACTAAGATGTTTTACTTTAAGAAGGAATGCCTTCACTCACATCCATGAGACAACACAGATAGCACACTCCAAATAGCCATAAAGTCAAGGGACAACATTTACTTCTCTTGAAACCTAGGAGCTATGATACCATGCAAGGTTTTAAACTAGACTCCTTTTATAAATAATGATGTATATGTAACTCAATGATATGTTCCCATAGGCAAGCATATTAAAAGAGAAAATATTCCATAAGTGATGATTTCAACACAAGAGGATATAACCCACTTATATATTGCAATAGAGGAAGGGGTTGTGACCTTACAATCACAACCAAAGTACATAACAATAATAAAATCTTATATTATTATTATTACAGTAATGATAAGAAGAGTCAAGATCCAAGCAAATATTATACAATAACACTTACTAATATTGACGATAACCGGCTTTGAGCCCCAAAGAATCTGATTTACCCTCAATACCATCCTCAAAATGAGGGAAGTACCCAATGGGTTTCCCCAAGATAAGTATTTGACAAGATAAAACAAAAACTAAAAAAAACAAACAAAAAAGACTAAAAACTAAAAAAAAAATGTTTAAAGGCATTGTTAAAATTGGCAACTAGGGCCAAATTCCATTTTGGAGAGCTCGTCTGGGAAGATAATTGCAGCATTGAATTCCTCTCTTCAAGAGGACCAAAATCGATATAAAGATTGTCTAATTTGGTCAAGCGAAAGTGTGATTTTGGATTTTTGACTTATCTCATACAAATTTCTATGGTCAGCCTCTCCTACATGTCAGCTCATCTAGTCCAATGGACACGTCTCTTGTCCCTATCGAATACTATATATAGAAGTGCTCCATCATATTATGTGACATATATTTTTCTCTGAAATAGCCACAGATTGAAGGTCATCTCCAGCGAAGAAGGATGGGACTGCTTGTCATTTTGTTTGAGCTACTTTATGTGCTGGGTTCTCTAAGCTGGAGACCGCATCTCCTAAGGAAGGTTTGAGCATGTGAGATTTATGTTCTGGGCTCCCTTTACCTCCACTTTAGTACCGAGTTATTCTGATAGAAGCCGCAGTCGTTAGGAAGGGTTTTGTGATATGAAAACGCTTCTTTTGTAAGCTGAAATCCTTTAGTATCTACCTCATGCCAGCCGCAGGTCTTATCAAATGAAATTGATAATGAGCTTATGAAGTAACTAACCTATGCGAAGAACATGTTAACATAAATTTAACATGGTATCAGAGCTAGGAGAAGTCAAGCCCAAGCAAGAATTTGACTGATCAGTCATACAATTTCAGATGACAGAATCCCTAAGCTTCGTATGGTACAGTTTTGAGGCAATGAATCCAGCGCACATCATGTGAGAGACTCAACCCTGCAATTGTCTTCGGCCCCTGTGAAGAAAAATCAGATCTTAAGAGAAGCACGATTCTGGATTTGATCTTTGAGGAACAACGAAAATTCTCTAGGTTATGGATTAGAGTTACTGAGTATAGTTTGGGTCTGTTTACATTTGGATTGAAGGCTAGATCTCACTCCAATATACCCTAATCCATCCTTGTGGTCATTAAGTTCTGAGCAAAAGGAGGATCTGTTGGGCTACTACTGTAAGTCTGTGCAAGACCTTGGCTTCCATGAAGTGAATTATGGCCTATCCTTCTCTAAGTACATTATCTCTGTGGCCATGTTTGCTCTTAAGGTAGGTAAATTCGCATTGGTTTGGCTTTTTGACTGAGGGGACATTTCGACCAAGATTTGTGCAGCTTACCTTGGAAGCTTACTTCTGCTGCCTTGCTATCTGAAGAATTGGCATATCTGAAGCGTCCTCTCTTGAATTTTACTAGGCCTTAAATCAAATCCGCATAAAGACTAGATCAAACATCAAACCTAAACTTTGAGCATACATCCTTATGTGGAATTCATAATTTTTATGGTGAGGTATTTCAAATTACTATGACAGCTCTTGTGTGCCTAATATCTAAAGTTCAGAGTCTCCTATGGTCATTATCTAGAAAGAAATTTAATACCTAGTGCCGACTATAGCAGATGGCATATTCTAAAGCTCTACGATTTGGAGCCAAACAAAGTGCAATTTGGAGTCCCATGCCTCTTTTGTAGCCAATCCAATGTATGACATAGGAGGAGTTTATATCAACATGCGAGCTTCTCATGATGCACTGAGGCAGGTGGAAGGAAGAATTTGACGATAATAAATTTGGTCAAATCTGTTTACATAGTCACAAACTCTGCAACAAGTCTCTAGCACTACATTTATGTCTTTTATTTGGTGCAACGTGAACACTAGCTTGTGATCGGGTGCTTGAACTTATCCAGTTTGTAACGTAGCTGACCAACTTGGAATAATGATTACATTCACTGAGCAGAGTTGAGGACTATCTACTGAAGGGCTTGTATTTCAGAACCTTTGTTGCTATTGTTGTATATGGCATTGGCTAAGATGGATGGTTAAATGGTTTGATGCATATGTCAAGTAGAGAGAGTTGCCTGTATGAGTGTAGAGTTTGACTGAGTAATATATTATTGTTAATGACATTTGATCGTGGAGCAGAGGAAGTGATACATGAATGTTGAATGGTAATGGTCAGAGTAAGGTTGATTGTCGGGCATATGTATGACTAATGTGAAGGCTTACGTGAAAATAGTGTTGAGAGGACAGGATTGTTAAGGTTGGCTCGGACTCAAGAGTGTACATATCTTTAGCATCATCACTTGGTGATGCATCTAAGGGTTTGTATTGGAATATGACAGAGACAACTATAACTAATTTGAAAATTTGAAATCACTAGAGCAGAACCATCACAACTGAATACTTGACAATGTTTATATTGCTCACTCAAATTACTTTTGGAATGTTTCAACAGTGAAATTATGTAAATAATTATTGAATTCCTTCAAGATCATTTGCGGTAGATTCGCTGCAGTTGAAGTATTAATTCATGCCTGAAGAAAGATCTGAAGTCTTTGACATTTTCCTCTGCAGCCTTGCAAAGTGAATCCATACGATGAGTGTTGAGTCAACTGTGGGGTCATAAACGTAGATGATTCATTTTGGATACTCTGTGAACATCTGTGGAAGTCTCGGCCCTTCTAGCTTGAAAGATTTGTTAGCTGATACATTCATATTCCTGGGACACACGCTTATAAGAATTATGGTTAAACTGAAGCATACATGAAATTAGTCAAGGCCCATGGACAGTTAGTATATCTCTGTTGCATTTGGTGCCGTGTTCATGAGATTTGTTTGATGAAGCAACACTCTTGAAGATTTGTTGTTGAGGCATATATCTTCTAGGCATCAGTAAACCATACCATAGATCTCATAAAGGATACTTGTTTTGGAAGCACCTCGATTGAAGTCCTTTGAGTTGAAGCTGAATCACCAGGCAATCATTTGCGAGGCATATATCTCTGCATTTTGTAAAGAGGTTCATCATTATAAACCTTGCAGGGTTAGTTGTTGAGCTAACAACACTTTCAGATGTTTACCTTTGCTGGTATGCATTTAGTAAAAGTAGTGGAGTTATGAACATAAGCTTTGTGGATAGAGTGTAGATACTGTTTATGTTACTAACAGTTGTTTGTACAAGAATATATGGATATTGCAAATGTCTATGACAGTGACCAAAGATGTGAAAGAGAGTTTGAAAATAGTGTGCAAGTCTGAAGCAATAGCTAGACTGCTTACATTGCTGAGAACATTAGTTTTGCAGTCATTTCTAGATGACACAGAGCCTACATCAGTAGGATCTATTCTTCACCAGCGATGAAGCTATCAGTATTGATTGGATTCCTGAAGTGGCTAAAAGTTTGACACTGCCTAAGCTTTCTTGACAGAATATAGCTTGACAATTGCTTGCTAAAAGGTATGACAATATGCTAGGGCATGATGCACACAGTTTAAATTATACATTATCATTAAGCAGAGTGTGATTGATGATAAATTGAGTCAACAGAGAGTGACAGATGAGGAACAGATTACAGCAAGACTGAAATCTGTGGCTCTTGGAACTCCATTAGGACTAAATGAGTAAAGCAGCCAGTGCCATTTAAGTAAACTCCGGTGTTGTAGATTACAAAGTAGGATCCAGAGAATCCTGGACTTTTCTTATACAACTTTATATGGTCTCATGGCATGTTTTATCTACAAAGAGGATGGATCTTATGTTGAGCAGGTTGCCAGATGATCACTGTGCACTTTGGAAAGACAAGTGTAGGCTTATGGCTTCACTAAGTAAAAGGGAGTAAGTACAGTTAAATATCTTCTTCACCGGGATATGCAAGAAGCAGAAAGTTTACTAAGTACTGACCTCTGGTTGTTGTATATACATCTACATACTACTGAATGGAGCAGTAAGGGTCCCATCGATCCAGTCTTGATACAGCTCGGCACTATTCCCTATATGAAGGGATCATGGGTTAAGATTGAATATTGAGCTCCAGGAGCCCCTGGGGGCTTGGGGTACTTATTGAGCTATGAGGGTGAGCGGTTCACCTTCCCCTATGATACCCAATTGTGGTTGACATGTGCATAGGGTGAATGGTTCACCTTCCCCTATGATTGCGGACATGTGTGTAGGGTGAGTGGTTCACCTTCCCCTACTGTTGATGACATATGCATAGGATGAATGGTTTAACTTCTCATATGAGCAGGATGAGTGGTTCACCTTCTCCTGCGGATACCCCAGTGAGAGATGCATATAGGCATCTGTTGACATGTCAGTGGGACGTGGTTCATCCTTTCTCCACATGTGGGATGCTCATTCCCTACAATTATCGGTTGACATGTTGATGGGATGTGGTTCATCCTTTCCCCACCTATAGGATCCTTCCTACGATTGATTGTTCTGCCTTGTGTTTGTAGGATGTGGTTCATCATTTCCCTACTCTCGGTGATTTGCATACGTAGGATGAGGTTCGTCCTTTCCCTACGTGTGATTGTAGGATGTGGTTTGTCCTTTCCCTACGTGTGATTGTAGGATGTGGTTCGTCCTTTCCCTACGTGTGGTTGTGAGCAAGATGTGATACATTCTTTTCTTGTTATTGATTTAGTATCATCCTACCCATGTAGTCTGGGACACATGGGAAGTACCTCTCATTTGGCCAATGAGTTGGGAAAAGTGGTTAGGGACCATAGCAATACCGATGGATGCATCGGATACTGTCATACTCGCTATGACTAGGATGTATGATGTTTCTTCAACTTGATCACTTGTGATCAAGTTCAATGGTTATATGGACTGACTTTTTGTCAATGGAGAGTGGCAAGGTCTTGTGACATTCTCAATCAATTCTTCTTTATTATTCATATCAGTATTCGGCAGAGCAAAGCAAAGCAAAGCGTAGCAGAGCATAGCAGAGCAGATGGTTCATAAAAGGATAATCTATGATGATGGATGGATTGGCGGGTGGAATTCTCCCTAGTTGAGAGGGAGTGTTAACATTGGCAACTAGGGCCAAATTCCATTTTGGATAACTCCTCTAGGGAAGATAATTGCAGCATTGAATTCCTCTCTTCGAGAGGACCAAAATTGATATAAAGATTGTCTGATTTGATCAAGCGAAAGTGTGATTTTGTGATATCCCCGATTTTGATTTTGTATTTAACAGGATTAACGAAGTTTTTGGGGGAAGTGCTAAGCATAGCACAACTTTGTAATCTGAGCATTGGAGACATTTTTGGTACATGGGACATAGAAGAAATCGAAAACTTTAATATTAGTGGGATATGTGAGCCACCCCTCATGGAATACGCACCCCTTGGAGGAAACATCGATTTTGTGGAAAGGAGGTCGAAATATTTGGATAAGGGACCCACAAGGAAAGGTGAGGCAACAATTATAAATAGAGGGTTGAAGGCAAATTGGGGACCTTTTGATAATTTGACATTTACACATTGTTGCTCTAGTTGTTCAGCTGAGTCACAAGTGTTGTTTAGCACCAAAGATTTCCAAGGGGAAATCTCACCCTCTTCTTCGGTGCACCACGAATGCCACCCTAGGGAGGTATTGTCACGACTTTGTGGAGACTTGGGGGACCAATCTAAGATGGTACGACTTGCCTTAGCTTCAAGTTAGACGCAGAAGAAGAACCGCACAGTTCTTGGGTGAAGTGGGTACTGAAATTAGAAGCTATACCATTACTGAGCAATTCCTTGTCCAAATGGAAGGTGAAGGAAGAGAACTTACAGGAGTTGAGAGTGTCCTTCTCAGCAAGACAGATTTCTTTGGTTGGGCCTGCATAGACTTGTCCCAGGACTGCGCAATCATTGGTGGAGCTGATTGTGGGGAGGCTTGAGAGAAGGATTTAGGAGCTGAGCTATCGGGATTTCATTTGGAGGGCCAGTGGAGGAGGATTATTGTAGTTTGGAAAGCAGAGATTGATAGCAGCAGCCACAATAATAGAATTCGAAATTGATGGAGGGCCAAGCTATGAAGGGCCAAATTTTGAAGGTTGGAACCAAGGGAAACCCTTTCTGGGTATTTTTGGGTTTTTGACAGGGATCTCATATCTAAAATTGTAGAATTTTCTGGGCAGATTTGAGGGGTCAAACAGGGGTCCCAACTCAACTCAGCCAGCATCAACAGGAGCTAGGGGAAATTTGGGCCGAAATTCCGAGGTCAACATTTGGCCAATTCCTTCGTGGGTTTTTGTGGGTTTTTGGTGGAGAGCTTGGGGTTAATTTCCCGAAATTTTTTGATCACCGAAGAAGGCCCTAGCAGCAGTTCTTCACAGCCAACAGCATATTTCTTGGCAGTTTCAACACAGAGCCAGGAGAGAGTCGCATCAAAATTGGGAGGGACTTCTTATGGTTTATTTGGGCTTAGCCAGCTTGCCTTGAGCAAGCTCAGGTGCACTCTTTTCAGCACCTCATTGTACCCTCTTCATATTATAATAAAATGGCTCAGCAAAGCAATTTTTGGTGCAATTTCATGGATTGATTCATGTGTTTGATTTTCATGGTTTTTATGTCTATGTTTGCTTTATTATTTACTGTAAAAATTCCCTAGAAATATTACAGTGGTATCAGAGCATGATCTTGGCTAGCTGTGGGGAGGCTAGCAAGATCATGGAGGACTTGATGAAGCAGAACCAACAATTGGTGAGGCAGAACAAGCGGATTCGAGAGGGGATGCAACGACTGATACATAACCAACACAGAAGCCAAGTACATACACGCGCATCCCAGCAATACAACACCCACACGTATGATCAATCTGACCATCCTACCATGCCTCATTCCTTGGATGAATAGGAGAAGGAGAAGTATAGTTCAGGGGTTGGACCATCATATAGAGGTGGGCAATTAGAGGATGAGACCCGGAGGCGATTTTGTTGGTGGAGACCTGGTTTTAGACATCAGGAGACAGATGAGGAGGTCGAACATGAGGCTAAGACCGCAGGGTTGTGAGGAGCATGTAGATACACATAGCGTGACACAAGAGCCACTCTTGTGGGAGTTTTCTTTGGTAGACCCGATTGACATAGTGGCAAAGACAGTTGGGCACACACCCATGGGACCATCCATTGACGAGGTGCCAGTAGGCACAGAGGTACCCAGAGTTGTGACAGAGTTCCTACACGATAGCTACATACAGCAGCATGAAGAGCACCTTCAAAAGCGTGAGCAGTCATATTTTGGGTCTGTCATCAGCGTGGAGAAGATAGATGCACAGGAAGCTAGTAGAATTGCAATACTTCCATTCAGTAGTTCTCTTCAGGCTTACTTAGATGGGGCATGTAGTAATGTTAGGTTGCCTCTGCACATTGGAGTGAAAGTGCCTAAGTTACATAGACAGATTGTATGTGTTGACCGAGCTAGTGAGACGAGGCGACATGAGTTGTGCAGGGCGCAACACTCACATGATGGACTTGCTATGTATTTGGGGACCCTTGCATGTGATCCCTCTCATGGGGTTGGGTGGCACGAGTTATTTAGTTGGTACATGATAGGGTTAACTAGGTTTTTGGATACATCCATGGTCGGGAGCATAGTTCAACAGGGGTAGTGGTTTTCTCAAGGGGCTCAAGGGTTGGATCATCGTTGGGACCCAAGTGGGACTCCCCACCACTCCATGGATTGGGTCAGTCAAGGTAGTAGCAGGATGGTGGATCCAATCATTGGAATCACCCCCATTTTCATATTCCCACCAGAGTTTTGGGCAAAACCCATGACAGGTCGAGCTGACAGAGGGGCAGGAAGACTCCATGAGTTGTCTTGGCATTTTGGCTGTGTGTGGGGGCATAGGATGATCACTGTACCTTGGCAGGAGGTTGTCAAAGGTGGTGGCATCGACAAGCCACCGATAGTTCCTTGTATGGAGAGGAATATTTCCCATGAATATATGGGGCACAATGGTCGCCTAGGAGCAGCACCTTAGGGACACCCCCACAGTTACATAGGGAGATTCGCATGTTAGATCTCTTAGGGAGGATCAGGAGGGGAGATCCACTTATCCGAAATTATGGAGATCCATTGATCAGAGGACATGGTGATGTGACTATGGAGGTGATGATGTCAATCAAATGCAGGTCGAAGCGTACTATCATAGCTTTAGGCCTTGACACCCAGGGATGCGTAGGAGATCCAACATTGAGCAGTGGTTGGTAGGTGGGCATGGAGGTGCATTGTGGTGTGTTGTAGCGTGTTGGATTGTGTTGCGGAGTATGAGGAGCAGCACATTGCATTGAGTACAGGGATACTTGGTGGTATGCAGTAACATATGGTGTGACACAATGGGCTATTGGAGTGTTGCCTCCAAGGAGACTTATGGGCACGGACGTTATATTTACCATCAGGAGCAACTCACCCTGAATCGATGGGGACACTGATGAGCATCTAGGGACAACATGTTTAGCAGAGACAGGTCTTCGATTAGGTTATCAGCAGATCTGAGGCGAAGAGAGGGACATCCATAGGATTACTCTTCAGTATCCCGGCAGACTCTTAGTCATACCCTTGGGGACTTACCCACCTATCACGCTCTAGTATTGCTTATAGTCGCAAAGCATTTGGTTGTTGCCCTTTGATGCTCTTAGTACAGGCAGCAAGACATGGGAGGCTCACCCTAGGCAGATGGATGGTACACAATGTGGCATGGGCAAGAGGGAGACTCTCCAATTGAGACATTTGGTGTGTGCACAAGCCGGCAGATACAGGCTTAGGGATGGCGTGGTTTACTGCCGAGGTAGCATATGTTCCACCCCTGGGCTCACACTTGGGGGGGAGGGGGAGTTGATTGTGAGGGAGTTGCAAGATGCAATTTCAGCGAGACAGTCTAAGGAATTATATGAGCATGAGGTGCAGTGGATGGTAGACCTTGTCTACAAGTAGATGTTTGGACTCCACGCAGTATCGGGGTGCGCTTTCAAGAGGCAATATCATAGATTTCACAATGTGGTATGGCAGGCGCAGAGCAATTTTGAGTTCACCTGGTTGATTCACGACATGTAGAGTCTATACATTGATTACATACAGGGAGCAAAGATATGGAACAAGAGGGTTCCAACAGTCATCAAGACTATGTAGCAACGAATCTTGTTATGGGATCCGGGGATTTTATTACCTGACAGGTCACTCCACTTTGTGATGATCAGAGACATGGCAAAGGGTGATCTAGTTCACCTTGGATTTGACACATGGGGGATCACTAGGACATCCACTGTATGACGAGGCAGATTTATCCTTTTGTTGCTCAAGACCGAGATTGGCAGTGGATGGATAGACATTGGCATCATGGAGATGCCTGGGCAGGATAAGCTTGGCCTTCACAAAATTTTCGCCATCGGGTCCTAGGAGAGGAGGGTACAATCTGGTCACAATGGGGAGTATGTCATAGTCAGAGTGGTGTAGCACCAGCATGGTGGCACCCTTCTGAGACTAGCAGGGGACACAAGCATCACGATACTTCACAGCTCAACGACCTTTAGGGGTGAGCAAGCTACTACATGGGGAGGTCATTCAGATCTTCCATTGGACTTTAATGAGTCATTGATGGCGTGAATAACTTCATTAGCATGGAAGGTTGGTCACCAAGATGATATCTGTAGAAGCTCATGTGAGCGAGACTTTATCTCCACAGGGATTGGGTGGCATCGTCAAGAGTTTACTCTTGGAGTGTATGAGATGGACTACTTGGTACTTGGCCGCTTTGTGAGGGATTGGACATGGTGCCACATTATCATGATTCCCTACTCATTGATGGTATGCGAAGGGCTTTTGGTACTTATACCTGGCAGGGTATTGAATGGAGCAAGGGGAGCTTCATGTTGGACAGGATGACTTGGGATCATGGTATTGAGGGATTCCTTCATGACAAGAGAGTGCAGAGGTCGGGGACAATTCAGTGGCGCATCTGGGACCCTGGCATATTTTGCAGTGACAGTGGGGATCAACAACCAGAAAGCGTGCTTGTTCAAGCATTGCTTGAGGACAAGCAATTTTTGGCGGGGAGGACTGTGATATTCCCAATTTTGATTTTTTATTTAACAGGATTAACAAAGTTTATTGGGGAAGTACTAAGCATAGCACAATTTTGTAATCTGAGCATTGGAGACATTTTTGGTACATGGGACTTAGGAGAAATCGAAAACTTCAATATTAGTGGGATATGGGAGCCGCCCCTCATGGAATACACACCCCTTAGAGGAAACATTGATTTTAGGGAAAGGAGGTCAAAATATTTGGATGAGGACCCACAAGGAAAGGTGAGGCAACAATTATAAATAGAGGGTTGAAGGCAACATTGGGGACCTTTTGATAATTTGACATTTACACATTATTGCTCTAGTTGTTCAGCTGAGCCACAAGTGTTGTTTAGCACCAGAGGTTTCCAAGGGGAAATCCCACCCTCTTCTTTGGTGGACCACGAGTGCCACACTAGGGAGGTATTGTCACAACTTTGTGGAGACTTGGGGGACCAATCTTAGGTGGTATGACTTGCCTTAGCTTCAGCCTGGACACAGAAGAAGAACCACACAGTTCTTGGGCAAAGTGGGTACTGAAATTAGAGGCTATACAATTACTAGCCAATTCCTTGTCCAAATTGGCAGGTGAAGGAAGAGAATTTACGGGAGTTGAGAGTGCCCTTCTTAGCAAGACAGATTTCTTTGGTTAGGCCTGGTAGACTTGTCCCAGGAACGCGCAGTCATTGGTGGAGCTGATTGTGGGGAGGCTTGAGAGAAGGATTTAGGAGCTCAGTTGCTAGGATTTCATTTGGAGGACCATTAGAGGAGGATTGTTGTACTTTAGAGAGCAAAGATTGATAGGAGCAACCACGGTAACAGAATTCGAATTAGGTGGAGGGCCAAGCTGTGAAGGGTCAAATTTTGAAGGTTGGAACAAAGGGAAACCCTTTTTGGGTTTTTTTTTGGGTTTTTGACAAGGATCTCATATCTAAAATTGCAGAATTTTCTGGGCAGATTTGAGGGGTCAAATAGGGGTCCCAACTCAGCCAGCAGCAAGAGGAGCTAGGGGAAATTTGGACCGAAATTCCGAGGTCAACATTTGGCCAATTCCTTCGTGGGTTTTTGTGGAGAGCTCGAGGTTAATTTCCCGAAACTTTTCGAGCACCGGAGGAGGCCCTAGCAGCAGTTCTTCACAGCCAACAACATATTTCTTGGTAGTTTCAACGCAGAGCCAGGAGAGAGCCACATCAGATTTGGGAGGGACTTCTTATGGTTCATTTGGACTTAGCTAGCTTACCTTGAGCAAGCCCAGGTGCACTCTTTCCAGCACCTCATTGTACCCTCTTCATATTATAATAAAATGGCTCAGCAAAGCAGTTTTTGGTGCAATTTCATGGACTGATTCATGTGTTTGATTTTCATGGTTTTTATGTCTATGTTTGCTTTGTTATTTATTGTAAAGATTCCCTAAGAATATTATAGATTTTGGATTTTTGAATTATCTCATACAAATTTCTTGGTCGACCTCTCCTACATGTCGTCTCATCTAGCCCAATGGACATGTCTCTTGTCCCCATCGAATACTATATATAGAAGTGCTCCATCACATTATGTCACATAACTTATCTCTTTGAAATAGCCACGGATTGGAGGTCATCTCCAGGGAAGAAGGATGGGACTGCTTGTCATTTTGTTTGAGTTACTTTATGTGTTGGGTTCTCTAAGCTGGAGGCCGCATCTCCTAAGGAATGTTTGGGCATGTGAGATTTCTATTCTAGGCTCCCTTTACCCTCCACTTCAAAACTGAGTTATTTTGATAGAAGTCACGGTCATTAGGAAGGGTTTTGTGATATGAAAACCCTTCTTTTGTAAGTCGAAATCCTTTAGTATCTACCTCATGCCATCTGCAGGTCTTATCATGCTTCATCGATGGTCATCAAAGAGGGTTCCATCTCTAGTTATCTGCAAACTTCTCTTCATATCAGTTGTTTGGTTTTCAAGATTGTTTATGGGTTGGTTTGAACATTAGGAGGAGAACAAAGTGTCTACAACAGAGTGTATACAAGAAAAGTTGTAGCAGTTGGATGTTATGGATGTGTTTACAAAGGTTGTATGACACAAGCCCTAACCTGGTGCATCTAGGGCTTATTCAAGGATGCTATATCCTCCTCATCTCTACCTCTATATCTCTACTATGATTGGATCATCTATTGACCTATGGGATGTTCTATTGACAAGGCAATCTTGACTTTCTATTGTACTCTCTCTATTGAACACTTGATTATAATAATAAGAAGAATTGATTAAGGGTTTTCCCCGTTATGGGGTTTTTCCTTGGCTTGAGCCATATCATGTGTTCTTTTGTCTTGGCTTGTCTTCTGCATTTACCTTTAATGTTCTTTCATTCAATTATTGTCATATGGAGATGGTTAAAGTGATTGCTTATGGTCAAATGAAATTGATAATGAGCATATGAAGGAACCAACCTATGCGAAGAACATGTTAACATAAATTTAACAGGCAAACAATTATGCAGCCCCATTGGATCTAATCCCGAAAATTTCATCAGATAATTTACACTCAAGCTGCTTGGAAAGACCACCCTGGAAATCACAAGACCCATAGCCTGGTATGTGAATAAATCTTTTGTCCAAGTTGTCAAAGGTGATTAGCAGGATATTCAGTTGTATAAAACATCACTCAGACTCTCAGAGCTAAAGAGACCAGTGAAACATGAATCTCTTATCACTCGTGCTTAATCGCGAGTCAAACTCTGTTCTTCCCTCGAACAATCTGATTCAACTCTGGGCGAGTCAAACTTGTGTTGACTGAGTTTGACTCATGGTCAATGTGAGTTTGACTCGTGACTTACCGATTAATTGTGATTTAGGCGATTGAGGCGATTTTCAGCCCTCAACTCGGCGAGCACGGGTTTTAACTTTTAGTGTTGCCACATTGTTCGTCGCGTGGTTTAGTTAGGTTAAAAATTAGACGTCGGTACGTAACTCACTTCTCATTGCTCAGGCCCGACAACTCATACACCAAGAAGGTAATAGAGGCATGGTTTCAATTTCAGTTTACTCCGCATAATAGAAGCCTAGTGTAATAGAGACATAGTGTGAGGTGTGCTCTAGCATTAGCTTTAGCATGTGCCCTGTCATAGATTTTAGTGGCAAACCATTATCTTATCATTTCAACAACAATCAAGAGATTTTAGCTACCACTTTTTTACTGATTAGTATGCAGTATTTTATAAACTTCTAGAAGCAGATGCTTCGGGTTCTATGTAGTCACTGGTTAGGAGTCAGTACTTAGTACTTTGGATCATGTTTGGACTCATAACATATATGAGATACTTATTCATTCATGATATTTTGGATATCTATTGATATTATGCATTGTTTGGACATGGCTTTATTGAATATCAATGAAAAATGTTTTTATTAAATTCAATATAAGTGCATATCTTTATTTATTGAATTTACCATTTTTTTCCCGACTTTTTTGCGATCCGATTAAAACTCTTCGCTCTTTTGCCTCGTCGATTTATTGTCGATTCCGAGTCTGGTAACATTGAAAGAGACATGCAAGGAGATCACCATGGAATTTTTGAGACTGTCCTAATCATGTGTCATCTTTCTAAGATGGCTCATTTCTTACACTGCAAAAAGACAAGTAATGAGTCAAATTCTCTGCTTGTTCTTCAGAAAAATCTTGTCAATCATGGAGCTCCAAAAACTATAACAAGTGACAAGGATATGGAGTCACATTGGAGAATACCGTGGAAAAAATTGGACAGTGATTTACCATATACCTTAGCCTACCATCCACCAACAGATGGGCAACCAGAGGTAGTAAACCAGAGCTTAAGTAACTTACTATAAAGTCCAGTTAGTTAGAGTAGAAGACATTGGGATATGGTTTCTAGCAAAGACTGAATTTGCTTACAACTCAAGTGTTAACAGATCCAATGATAAGTCACCTTTCCAAACCTATTATGAACAAAACCCTATAGGAGTAATGAATTTGCTTAAGTTGTCAGAATGAGTACGAGATAGCAAAGATGGGAGAACTTTTTGGAACACATTTGGGAGGTGTAGTGGCAAGTAAGGAAAAGAATACAGTAAATGAGGAATACAAAAGAAAAGTTGAACTTCATTGAAGAGCATACATATTTCAGTAAGGAAAACTACTCATGGTTCATTTATGTTGGCAAGGCATGCCCAAGGCATGTATGCCAAGTTAAAACCAAAGAGGATCAACTCTTGTAACATGTTATAGGACTAATGAAAATGCATAGCTGCCACAACTACCTAAAGATTAGGACATCAATTGGAGTCCCAATTTCTATGTAATAGATTTTATATTCTTATCACGCAGTTTTGGAGGCTAACCCAGGTGACAGAGTGACTGGTGAATCAACTAAATATATGATACCAGAAAGGAAAAACGTGAAACAAAATCGAAAGTAGGTATGGTACAAGAAAGGATCATTATCAATGTTAGAATTTTGTGGGCACTAGACTCAGTGCACACACACACACCAGATCTGGTAACAGCTTCATGTTAACCTTGCACAGCGAATGAACTGAAACACACAGATGTGTCTAACCAAAAACAAGTTATGCATTACGGAACTTATAAAACCGGCAATCAGATCATGTGCAGTAACATATTACAAACAAGTTATGCCCAATCAACAGTTCATTAAATTCTTTTCAAAACCTACTTGAGCTCCCTTACTAGGATAATGGCCCTTGAGGAAATTACATATACAACAATTAAACTGCATATGATCTAACAGATCAAGCCCTAGATCCATCCTCAATCTAGCTGATCTGGGTCTCCTTTGTTGCTATGTGTTCTTTTCTCGGACCTAGCAAAACTGAGTAACTCACTCATAGCAAACCTGCAATATTACTCATGTAAATCTCTTGTTTACACGAGAGAATCTCTTCCTCAGACCGAGCACAACTAAGTAACTCACTCACAACACACCTACAATATTACTCGTGCAGATCTCTTGCTTACACGAGAGAATCTCTTTCTCAATGTCTCGTGCTCTTGCACGTCTATGTGCCTTTGCTAGGCCCTCTTAGCCCTTTCAACCCTCTCGACCATCTCAACTCTCTTGCCAAGCCACTGATCTAAGGCCTACTCATCCCTTCCATAGATCTAAGGCCTACCACAAGCCCTCTCGACCCTCCACAGATTTGAGGCTCACCACGGGCCCTCTCAAAACTCTCAGCCCTCCATAGATCTAAGGCCTACCATAGGCCCTCTCGACCCTTCATAGATCTGAGGCCTACCACAAGCCCTCTTGGTCTTCAAAGGTCTGCGGCCTACTCGGTCGTGTCCTTCACAAGATCTCTTTTGTCGACCACCTTCCACAGGCCCTCTCGACCCTTAAGGGATCTGAGGACTCGGCCTTCTCCTCTTGAGAGAAACACTCTCTTGTCGACCACCTTCCACGGGCCCTCTTGGCCCTCAAAGTTCTAAGGCCTACTCATCCTAATTCCTTCTCCTCCACAAGATGCTCTCTTTCCAACCACCTTCCACAGGCCCTCTCAACCCTCAAGGGGTTTGAGGCCTACTAGGCCTTCTCCTCCACAAGATGCTCACTTACCAAGCTACAAGAGAATCACTCACCCTTGTACTTATACTTTTCAAAGTGCGTAATACCATGGGTCCCACTTGCCCCACACGTGAGAATACTCCTGATGCTACCCAAAAGTTAAAACATCATCACTCCCTCTTAGCGAGGGATGTATTCGCACAACATCAGCTAGAAGTGGCTCTGCCTTCGAACCTAAAACACATTTCCACTCTTGATCTGCTACCACAACTGCTCCATACGAGACAAAAGTAATTATCATTGTATGACGGGGATCTTTTTCGAAGACATCTTGCTCCTAGAAGCCTCCCACTCTTAAGCATCCTGCATGGCCATCTTGCACCATGACTTCCTTGAGGTTGTCTTCCTCTGAGTATGTTGACTCCCTCTGAAGATTGACTCCCTCTTGACCCTGCTCTCTCCCTCTTAAGCTTAACACCCCCTGACTCCAGATTGCACGCCTTCTTAGCACTCATGGTCTCTGCTTGACCTTCACTCCAAGTGTCTCACTTGGACCTCAAATGGCTATCTCATCCCTCTCAAGTATCTACCCGAGCTACAAACTCTAACAATCAAGTTTTGCTCATAATGTCTTTTAGGGCTTTTTTTTTAAATATGTGCAAAAATTATAAAGGAAATTTAAAAAAAATCTTGTCATTCATATATCTACAAGTAGATACACAGAATATCGTGGAAAGCATTCCCATTCCAACAACAATGAGAGATAGCATGGCCATGATTGGCAATTAAATTATTAAGTTCCTACACATTCAATGATTTTCCATTACATGCAATTTGCCTACAATTTTCTCAAAGAAATTTTCATTATTCAATTTCATGTTGATGCCTTGTTAAAACCATTGAATGATGTAGAAAAACATCAATACAGTGACAAAAACCAACGAACAAAATTGCTTTGGTAATTATGACGAAAAATAACTTAAAATAGAACACCTTTTGTATCCCTAAAGTGGAAAGATAAATGCAAATGTTTTCATGGGAATTATATGCTAGATTTGAGTAATGTCAAGTAAAGGAAGTTTGACACCTTCATGAGGGATATTGGAGATGTAACAATCCTTTTAGTTGCCCTCATGTAAACATCATTATGTGAATTTGTTGATAAATGTAAAAATGCAAGTTATGGTTGAGTTGGAGGAGTGGACACAGACTCAAAGGTCTAAGGAGGAGGAGCTGCCTGTGCAAGTGATTATCCAAAACGACACCTACTTTATTTATTTTTCCCCATCTACCTGCCTGACGAATTAATGGTCTACTCAGTGAGCACTGAAGTTGTGTATGGGTCGTTTAAAGTGAAGGACAAGAAGGCCCATGCGACTTCTCTTCATGTAGGACATGTTGGGAGAAAATCCAATACACAAAAGCAAAGACAAGGGAGTAGACAAGGGGAGACGAAAGAAGCATAATGAAAAAAAACGAGAATGCGTTAGAGCAAGCAGAACAGGCAGAAGTGGGAGATCGTAGAGAAGACAACAAAGGAGGAGCGTTGGAGAGCTACATCTGGAGATGAAGTAGCTTCGAGCCAATGCCCTATAATGGGACATCGTTCCCTACAGATTCTATGTGGCCAGTGGTTGCTAGTCGATGTTGGATTGGCCAATGAAGACTCGGTGGAGAAAATGACTCACTTAGTGCTTGTTGAGTAAGTTGATAAACCTCTAAGTGCTTGCCAGAGAGTTGATAAACCACTTAGAGCTTGTTGAATGGGTTGACAAACCACTAGGGTGCTTGTTGGAAGGATGATAAACCACTTAGGTGTTTACTGAAATGGGTTGAAAAACCACTAAGTGCTTGCCTTGGAAACTGATAAACCACTTAAGTTCTTGCCAAATAAGCTAATAAACCACCCGAATAATGGGTTCTAGACTCCTGTTGTGCTTTCCTTGAAAATCCAGTTGATAAACCACCCTTAGAGTGAGATCGTTCTCCTAGACTGAGCAGAACTTCACTAAGCATTGGATGAATCCTTTTGAATGAGGCAATGAATTTAAAGAGGCAAAAGAGTCATTGTGGTGCTTACTACGTGAGGCAATTGATAAACCACTTGAACAGTGTAGCTAGTTTATGGTTGGGTGGAGAGTTGAAGTCCCTCCCTCGGTTGCCAACCATTCAAGTTAATCAAATATGTGTATTTACTCTCGTATATACTTGTGCCATGGATGATTAATAATGTCTAATATGTGACACGAAAGTGTGTGGGTTAATACTAGCCATGGAGGAATGTTGATATTCTTGTATGCTTATGATGGATGCTTGTTGATATGTCCAAATGGTTACGTTGGTTTCATAGAACTTTGTGTTGTTGTCATTGCTAAAAGCTACAAAGTTAACTACATGAATAAGCATGGTTACTTGAATGAGTTTAACAGTAAACCAATATGGTTTGAGTACCCTGATGTATTTCCCTTGCTAAGCTATGAGTGTTGTGTGCATTGGTGTTGGGGTCTTCCCCCCTTTCTCGTCTCAGAAATATCATTTTCTAGTGTTTTGGGGTACTTGACCTCATTGATGTTAATCATTCACCATTATCGTCCTCTCGACCTTGGGCCCTTGTGCCATAAGCTCATAGAACTGGAGTTTGACTAGTCACCCCCTTTATTCATTGCTGGAAATGGCAATTTGATGTGTTTTACATGTCATTAGGCTTCGTTTGGTTAGAAATAAGCACAATGGGAAGGAGCAGGGGTCAGGATGACATATGTGTGGCTTGTTGCCAACGAGCTCTCAAAGTAAACTAGCTTGCGAGTTGTTGGATGGAGTTGGGGCCAAGATGACATATGTGTGGCCAGTGGCTAGCGACTCTCAAAATAAACTGGCTTGTGGGTTGTTGGATGGAGCGAGGTTGGGATGACATATTCGTAGCCTGCAACGAGCAAGCTCTCAAAATACTCTGGACTACGGGTTGTTGGATGGAGTCAAGGCTGAGATGATGAGTGCGCAGCCAACAGGCTCTCAAAGTAACCTGGCCTACGAGTTGTTGGAAGGAGCTAGGGTCGGGATGACGTATGCACGAGAGGGACCCACTGGGTTCTTTGTCCTGCAGGTTTTTGGCTCTATTTAGTTAGCAGTATGGGCACAAAAATAGAGCCAAGGCCAATATGACATGGCTAGGTGGATCTACTATAACAGAGTATAGTCGCAAAATGTAACGGGGTCAAGCTAGTGGAGCCCAAGACCCTAAGTCCACGTGGTGAGCACCGATAGGATTAGAGAATGTTTGCATGGATGCCACATAGGAACCATGAGAGGTGTTGGATTATCAAGAATGACATAAAAATTCCACAAGGGTCGCATGTGGGTGCCACGTGGCGTTATCTAGTTGGTCAAACTTCAAATGAGCATGACTTTTAACCTGGGAGTCAGATTTAGATAAAAAAAATTATCGCGAGAAGCTCTCAACGAGCTGAGTACGATGGTAATATCAGAAGTTAATTCCGCAAACTTCAAAGAAAAAGGACTTTTGTAGCCCCATATTCATAACGGACGATGGAGGTCAAGTTAATTAAAAAGTAACACCTCCCATGGCTCAAGAAGGTTTAAGGGGATGGGAGGGAGCGTTACAAGTGAGTTGCAGCCAGATGGTGCAATAAAAATTACCAATAGGAAGGATAACATATTCAAACTTTCACAAGAAGGGTATAGTGTGGTCGAGAATATCTATGGACAACGTTCCTGTGTAGATGCAGTAAGATCAAACTCTATGCATGATTCTTGAACACAAGTTGATCGATTTCTTTGCAGAGTTTTATACTGTTTAGTTTGTAGGGTTTTTCCTTCTTTTCTTCATTTTTCATCATTTCCGGTGGCTCCAGAAATGCATTACCGGTCACGAAATGAAAACACACACTAGAAACAGTATTTCTGAATGCACACCAGCAATGCTACTTTTGATGCATTTCCCATTTCTAACGAGTGTCATCCAGATGTGGCCTCCTACCACCATGTTTTTGGTAAAGAAAAGCAGATTGAACAAGTTGTAGACACCAAGTAAAGAAGAGCAGATTGAACAAGTTGTAGACACCAATATTGTTGCTATGAGATCCAAGAAATATAAAATATATTTGGTGAAATGGAAAAGACTACCAGAATCGATAGCACTAGGATTGCCTGAAGATCAGTTTAATTGAATACAGCAGAATCGAAATCAAGAAGTTTTGAATTTTCTGACAGGGGAGAAGGGTATGAGGCATGTTTACGGAATAATAGGGACAACTGGTAGCCTAAAAACAGAATCTGTTTTGTAGTTAATTGTTGGGGTAGTGAATTGTTTTCTTGTTGAGAAATTTGTGGGACAGTTTGGATTCTTGGAATCCTATTTTTTTTTTTTGGTATTTCTAAAATCAAAAATAGTTTTCTTCAGTGGGAATGATTATAGGAACTTTAGTATCTTCTCAAAATAGAAATAAGAGACATATGTAAACAAAAGAGGCTGGGGGTTGGCTTTTAAGAATAACGGGTAATAAAATCTGAAGCTTTTGAGTACTTTGTTTGTGACCCTTTTATGTATTTCTGCTGTGATTTTAGAAACTATGTCTGACTGTGTTGAGCATTGCATGTTGAAAGTTTCTATTGCGACAGCTGAGTTGTGATATTAGCTGGCTCCGTTTGGGTGAGGAGTGAAGAACTGTTCTGCAGAGATACAGGGCTGCATTTGGAGAGGACGCAATCAAGAAAAGGGTAGAAGCAGAGAAGCTCTGCATTAATGTGCGACTGGAAAGCCTAGCTAATCGATAACAGTTTAATCATTCTAACGTCAAAAGTGTTGGGACAGAATTAGTACTGATACCGATATCCTTCAATTGCTGACACTTGCGAACTAGCGTAGAAAGTTAAATTTCCCCTGGTGCTGTACGGTTACTTCCACTCTAAAAATATTTATAGCCTCCCATACGCACCACGTCGGCTTTTTGAGAAGGGTAAAAGTTTTAGCATCCACGCAGAGCGATACGGCCCGCGGTTTAATTAACTAAATTCCGACGCCCATGACCTGCAACGCTATTAAAGATAAATTAAAGCTAATGATATAAAGGGAATGCACATATCTCAGGGTTCCATTGATGATCAAAGAAGTCATATTGTGCTGTCAATTGACCAAGATTTTGGGCGTCATAATATAAGCCCTGTTGCATACAATATATGAAACCAAGACCTGCAGCGCGCCAGCTTGGGCTAAGTGCTGACAGACATGATTTGCCAACAGGTGTTCGAGGGTTCGAATTCTTCGAACCCAATAGAACAAAATTCTGTCATACTCTGCATCTAGTTATGTAAGGTTCCATTAATTGGGTTATTGCACTAAACATGGTGCAAATATACAATCCATCCAACGGCCTTGAAAAATAAACATAAACCGGAACAAAATGCATGAAATCGTGGCCAAATTTAAAAGGGGAAAAACAGTGGTGAAACATACGCTGGATTTAGCACTTCCACCAGAAAATTGAGGCCAGCCTGGTTTGATACAAATACGAGAGTCAGATTAAGAGGTCAATAAGATTTTGTATCTATTTCTGTAGCTACCCCATTTTATTTCGCCCAATTAACGCCAAATTTGCAGGAACCCCGAACGTATTCCCTGTAATTCACACACGAAGACCTGGAGAGAAGTAGCAGTACAAGGAAGCGCAGCAATCAGTCCTAGCATAACGCGTAGTCTAATGTGACAATGGGCAGGGGGTCCCATTTAAGTGAAGGATGTCCAACCGTCCATCATGGTGAGATCTACTATAAATATATATACAAATACATGATTGACCAAATATTGGCAGATTAAAATGACTTCTTGCGCCACGACATATGAAATATCCCATCCATCGCTAATCTAACCGTCTAAAATATATAGACATACGCGATAGTCATCACGCCATTACCGTTAACCAACTTAGAGCTCTGCTTACATCGGACGGCAACTTCTGGGATACGACCTGCCTTATATTTTCCAAAATCCAATGCATGGAATCACATTACAGTCATATAAGGTGGCCACCATATTGACTGTTACCTACTCAACAATGAACAACGTATGAATGGTTGGTTGTTTGTCATTTTATACAGCAGTTAGTTGTTTTTAGTGTAGACTCACTGCCTTGGTAAATAACTTTGGTTGCTTAATTAAAATTGGGTTTATTCAGGGTGGTTGGAGAGTTTTTGGATTATTTTAACCAGATATATTTCTTACTATAATAAGATAAGATAAATTATCATAACATAAATGTTAATGTAACAAAATAAATATTCTATATTTTTCATATCGGTATTTATTTAAATTAAATTAGCCATTGTTATGGGTGGTAAAAAATATATTGTTATAAGGCTTACGAGTATTTAATGGTTGGTGAAGGTAAAAAAAAAATGTTATTATAAGAATTAAGAATATTTTAGTTCCATATGTATTATAGTTGGGAAAAGATTTGATTGGATATGGTGTGTTGGAATTAATAAAAGATGTGGTTAGATATAGTGTATATTAAAAAACTGTATAGAATGTATTATGTTGTGTATATGTTATGTTATAATATTAATTTAAATGTTGATTATATGTGGATATCGGCACAATTTGCATATCACTAGATCAGTTTTGTATTGATATGATATATTGGGCTATTGTTTCTTTATATGGGTTGTGTGTTAATAGGTTGTTAACATGTTGTATCTAGATGGATCTCGATGTACTCGTTTTACTATTATATAATGAAATCAGTTTTTTTTCTTTTCTGAAAAAATTTTAATCTAAATGTTGATTGGGTTAAGAGGCATACAGCTCAGTATAAGGGTGATGTGTGATTTTGTTAGTGCTTAACATGGAGTTGACAATTGTTCCTCTTAAAATATAAAAACAAAATATTTTCTAAATAGAAAAGTAATATCAGATTTAAAAAGAGATGAAGTATTTTAACATGTAGATTTCGATAGTTCATAACTTGATGATAATGAAGATTTTTTGTTAACTGTGTGTTAACATTGACATGACCCATGAATTATTTAATAAGATCAGGTCCATCTTAACTAGTGATCTGCCAAGCGTCCAAAGGGATCAAATCCCTTTTCACTCTAAAAGAGGTTTGCAACTCAAGAGATTTGATATCGCTAGCACTAGGTAGATCCGAAGTTAAGATGGATCTAGGTTGGTTTAATTTCCCCCTTCAAATAGGTTATATTCTACATGAATACCATGGGTCTTTTTTATTTTTAATATTATTTTATTTTTACAAGGTTATTTTTATTTTATGAACACTTTATCCATTTTTAGGGACAGAAAGCTTAATGTGATTATACCATGAGTACCAAACAGTATAAATATACAGACTCTCAAAAATAGGATAATCCATTACTCATTAGAGATAGTGAATTGATTTGGACATTGAAATGTAATAATTTAATTATGTATTTTATTATTTTTTGAAAATAATAGAAAAAAATTAATTTAATTTATTTGAAAAATAAAAATGAAATTGAGAAATAAAGTAATAAAATAATAATTTTATTTTTACTTATGATCAAATTTATTAAAGAGAGTTTAATTTTATATAGAATGGGAATTAATTATTATTATTTGATATAATATTAACTTAATAGTGGATTGGAGTAAATTATGAGGAAAAACAAGGAACTTAGGTGAAATTAGATTAGATTAATATAATTTGGTCAAATTGACATTAATACTAGCAATTAGTGTTAAATATTCAAATTAGAATAAATCTGGACTCAAAATTATTTAGACTTGAATTATTGAATAAGACCAAATCCATCTTAACTCAGGATCTACCAAATGTCCAGAGGGATCAATTCTCTTTTCACTCTAAAAGAGGTATGCATCTCAAGAGATCTGATCCCTCTCAACCCTTTGTAGATCTGGAGTTAAGATGGATCTAGGCTAGTTTGGTTCCTCCCTTTAAATAGGTTATATTCCACATGAATACCATGGGTTTTGTTATTTTTTATATTATTTTATTTTATAAGGTTATTTTTATTTTGTTTTGTATTTTTACAAGTTAAAAAGGTTTACAATACATTACTTTAATCTTTTTATTTTATGTAATTTAACTTAGTCAAAATGTTAAACTCACATTGCAACATCTCTAGGGAGCAATTATTTAGTGATTAGATTCAAATTATTGAATAAAATTAAATTAAATCAGAATAAAGTGATAAGTATTAAAACTTTA